>DWGJ01000913.1:0-23754 GCA_018246895.1 Aspitha aspitha aspitha
CCTCCTTCCAGACCCAAATGGCAATCTTGACCCCGAAGCGCCCTCGCCCGCCAACATGGGCAGGCGGCGCTCCAGGGCAGTACTTTACCAGCTTTCAGGACACTATAAGCCAGATAAGATGAAAACTAAACTTAAACTCAACAATGTTAGTAAGGTAATATATTAACCTAACATAAGTTAAGTAGACAACGCTTTACTATAATTGAACTCAAAGCAAACATTGATAACACAATTTTCATAGAATTCGTTAAATTTGGTGATCACATTTAAGAAGTAACAATAACAATTCATTTGTCATTTTAGAACCTTCTTCACTCATCTGACCCTCCGTTACCGGAATACAAAACGTCAGCAATAAAAAAGTCAAGATTTATTATTTCACATTACGGCGTTTTTAAAACATTCTGGGACTGGCTCATCCTCATTGCTACATTTTATGTAGCCGTTGTGGTTCCCTACAACGCAAGCTTCGTTGACGAGGGACATCCGAGGATCAGTGTGACTAGCGACGTTGTGGTGGAGGCTCTCTTCATAATTGGTATAGAACATTTTCAATTTACTATGCAAACACTATCAATTAGTTGATGGAGGAAACTCGAAACTATCACAAGTGTACTTAGGAAGTAATTGCGAACCACTTGTTCTGTCAGAATTAATTATGAACCTAGTATAATATGTATAATGTCTGCTTACTTTGTACATATCAGGTGAATAGTAGTTTCATAATTCGTATGAACTCACGCACTATAAACGTTTTACTAGTAATCCGCTACGCTTACACATTGGAATGTTTCAGATATAGTTCTTAATTTCCGTACAACATTTGTAAGCAAGAAGGGCGAAGTAGTGTCCGATTCGAAGGCAATAGCCCTCAATTACATCCGAACCTGGTTCGTGGTAGACCTCCTAGCCGCGCTTCCGTTTGACCTACTTTATGCGTCCGACGTGTACAGCGGCGCTGTAAGTTCAACCATCTTCAATTAACTAATTTAACTACTTTGTTGTTTTAATTATGAATATTAAACCTTTAAATTTTGAACAATTTAAGAGTTACAAATTGTTAATATTTAAACCGCTCCGAATCTACCTATCACCAAATAAATCTCCTTAGAAGTAAAATTAGCCACCATGTCTCCAAAATAAATATAAATGTTATACATATGTGAGACATAGTGGCTAATTTTACTTCTCAGGAGATTTATTTGTTGTTAGGTAGATTCGGAGCGCTTTAAATATTAACATATACAAGTAAACAAGGATAGAGTACTTTCGATTGATACGTAACAGAGACATTCGAGTCATTTAAAAGCTATCAACCTGACAGCTATATGTTTGGTTCGTCTACATTTTACACATTGCTTTAATATTGTTTTTATCTCAGAATTATTTTACTTACAATCCTTGTCTTTAAAGAATAGTATAAAGATCTATTTCAACTCTGAAAGACTAAATATATACTTCCGACATTGTGTTAACGTTATATTATTTGTTGGCAGGAGTCGACACACGGGAATGTTCATTTAGTGAAATTGACACGATTGTTGCGGCTCGCGCGTTTATTACAAAAGATGGACCGCTATTCACAGTACTCGGCGCTCATACTTACCCTCTTGATGCTCTCTTTCAGCCTTGTGGCCCATTGGCTCGCGTGTATTTGGTTTATTATAGCCGAAAAAGAAATTGAACAGCACAAAAATGAAAGCTGGGATTTGGGTAAATCATACTATTATAAAACGTAGATAAACAACGAATGAAGTTTGATGCGAAATATACAAATAATTAAATTATATTTTAACAATATCGCCAATATTCTAAATTGGCATCAAATATCATTGATTGTGACGAAAGAATATTACAAAAATAAATATTTATAAAAAAATATAAATCAAGTAGGTACATATTTAATAAAAAGTACCTATTAGAAACGAAACATTCGGATTGCAAAAAGAAGGATTACTCATATCTAATTATTAGCTTATTATTACGTTGTGAAACTGCAATGTTTAGTATTATGCTAATTACCCGGTTAATCATGGAAACATGAATTCATATTGTAGATAAACATTATTTCATGTGGATACATAATTAATTTGTGCTATAGGGTGGATTAACAATCTGGCGGAGAGATTGAAAGTACCAATAGTAAACATATCTCACAGCGAGAGTTACGTCACGGCGCTCTATTTCACCTGTTCCTCGCTCACCAGTGTCGGTTTTGGAAATGTATCCGCTAACACTCTGCCTGAGAAGATATTTAGTATACTCACTATGCTAGTCGGAGGTAACTAATTCTACCTGCAAAAGCTTTTATTAAGGGACGTTGTTAATCACAACGGGCTATCTCCTCGTTTATTTTAAGGATTAGGCGTATTATTTATCTTAATTGGATCTTCATTATAACATAATATACTTAGAAAAACCAGGAATTTACTTACTAAAATATAGATATATGCATCCACTATTTATAAACTTATTATTTTTATTTTGCTATGTCACTTTTGCAAATTTATTTTTGTTTACAGATTTAAATACTCGCTCGTATTGCCACATGTAAACTATTCTAATTTTCATTTTCTTAAACAATCACATCCTGTCACATCGCACATTAACAGTTTCATTTCGTACGAAAGCAATTAAAATGTCTGGTCTGCAACTTTTTCTTTATCTCTATTTTTGAAAATTCGCCAATGATGTTTTACAGACGTGTTTTGTCATATTTGTTTACATTACACGTAATCACTCGCAGCGCTAATGCACGCTGTGGTGTTCGGCAACGTGACGGCGATCATACAAAGAATGTACTCCCGCCGGTCCATGTATCAGAGCAAGTGGCGCGACCTGAAGGACTTTCTCACCATCAACCAGGTGCCGAAGGAGCTCAAACAACGCATGCAAGACTACTTTCAAACTATGTGGTCGTTGAATCATGGCATCGATATCCACGAGGTGAGGTTGAAATTTTCACAGATAAATCATACTGTACTAATAATGATATAAGCTAAATGAATGATAAAACAGAAAACTGAAATGAAGCGTAGTTAATTATACGAGTGAGCCTGAAAGAAATTAGTCGAAATATATATTTTAACTGAATTCAATGGAATGGTAACAAAACGATCAATTTAATCTACTCCATCAGCTTTTATTTTACCGACTCTTTTTATTTCTCAAAAAAGATAATCCCTCATAGCCCTTAACTAATTTTATTATGAGACTCGGCGGTGTTGGCGTTAAACACATTTAAGAAAATTCTTTTAGAAAGGAAGTGGTTGATTATGTAAAATAATGCTATTTAAGGCGGAATTTAAATACCCCTTGAGATATGTAGGTAAATACATTTTGCACTTATCAATCTTTTTATAGGTATCCAAATAATTTTTAAAATGAAATAATATTTTCATGTAGGTGGTAATCCTGGAATGTTAATTTGTTACAGTTGGTTTATTAGAAATTCATTGTGGAATCAATGTAATGTTTACATGTTAAAGAAAAATTGTAATTTATATATTGTTCCCATTTTGAACAATATCTACATAGATTTCGCAGTTCTGGACATTATTTTGATACCAAAAATAATAAGATAATACTTTGGGGAAAGCCGGTTTTATTTTGTGGAAAATCATTTCAGACGCTTAAAGAATTCCCGGAGGAGCTGAGAGGTGATGTTTCGCTACATTTGCACCGAGAGATATTATCGCTTCCGATATTTGAGGCGGCCTCGCAGGGTTGTCTGAAACTGTTGTCTTTGCATATTCGTAACAATTTTTGCGCCCCGGGGGAATACCTTGTACATAAAGGCGATGCCCTTACGTATATTTATTACATCTGCAACGGATCTATGGAAGTCATGCAAAACGACATGGTTGTCGCTATACTAGGTGGGTGACTGTAGTGTAGTTAAATTTTGTTATATTATTTAGTTTTATTACTCTAATAACTTTTAAATCATTATAATATTCAAATTGTTTATTTCCCCTTAATTTTTATTTGTATTTGTAATAGTAAAATTACTTCCAAAATAACTTGTATGACTACAGTTTCTTTTATAATAATTTCTAAAAATTGTAGGTAAAGGAGATTTGGTGGGCTGCGATATGAATACGCACTTACAAACCCACAATTGTATAGGCCCTTCGCAAGGTAACAATCCTGATGTAGTAGTGAAGTCAAGCAGCGACGTTAAGGTAACTGTCTAATGAAGCTACGTAAAGATTATTTAAAAAACTAAGAAAAATATTTTTAAATATGTACAATTACAGGCTCTAACTTACTGCGACTTAAAATGTATTCACATGTCGGGACTTGCCGAAGTTTTACGATTATACCCAGAGTATCAACAAGAATTTATTCACGATATACAACATGATCTTACGTACAATCTTAGAGAAGGTTACGAAGCTGAACAAGAATCTGATGGCAATGGACACCCCTCGCTGACGTTGCCCTCGATATCGGAGGACGACGAAAACGCCGCTGATGAGAATAATCAAACACCTAAAAAAGTGATTCCAGGGACCACAAATAGTCCTCGACACACCAAATTCAGGTAGGTAACTGAATAAAATGTGTACAAAAAAACATTTTATCCGTACGGTAAAAGTTAATCTAATAACTGTCTCTCTTTCAAGATCGGACATGCAACCGCGTCTTTCGCACAGGGAGTTGCGTGAGAGAATAGAGAGACAGCGATCGGTGGCAACACCCAAAGTTACAAGGGCCGATTCTTTGGAAGGACTAAATTTAGAAATGCATAATACACGGTCGTCCGTAGATAGACTAGATACGCAGGTATCCAGCCTTCATCATGACGTGGCCGCACTCAGCATGGAGGTGAATAATATAATGTAGTACGAGCTACATTTTAGATTTTACAAAGTTTTGGCGTGATGATATTAAAATTTCACGATTATTTGTTTTTAATACCAAACCTTGAACCTCAAACGCAAAAGGGTGGTTTAAGTTTGAAGCATCTATGTGTCTATCTAGGGCATCGTAGCTCTCAAACAGGTTAACAATAGAGTTGAATGCAGTTTTTTTAATAGATCAATCTGTGCTGCGGTTTTTAGACAGGTTGTATATTTTTTATTCGATATTTTTTTTTGTTGGGGTTCTCTAATTTTTAATTTTAGAATTAGTATTTATTTTGTGTTTTCTACACGATTCTGAGAGTTACAAACTAGGGCTTTTTAAAAACAGAATAGACATTTACTAGACGAGCATGCTACACCTTAGGCCTCATCATTGCTTACCATCAGAAGAGATAGTGGCCAAATGCTAACCTATTTGTAATAAAAAAAAACGTTTTATTGCATATTTATCGATATTTTACGGTCTTTATTTAGTCGTATGCTCTGAATAAATTTGTTATTACCAACATTAATTTAGCTTTTTGCAAACTCTTTTTGTACGTCTATTTTTTATATTGTGACCAGGGTTACTAATCTGTAAATTGAGTCGACAGCACAAATATACTTGGCTTCGTGCAGGTTCGAAATGCAATTCAAGCGCTACAGGAAATGACTGGACCCGGATGGCATGCCGCCCATTCAAACCCGAACCTTCAATGGAACGCTCCGCCGAACCAACTCGCTCGAAGCTGCAGCCATCCGCCGGATGTGTTTTGCTGGGATCAGGTAAAATTCATGTTTGTATAACACTAAAAAATTGTTTAACCAGAATTACAATATTCTGTGATATGATTTTAGACAAAAAAACGAATGTTCCTTCTGATTACCTGAGTCAGTTTTTAAAAATAAATCACTTTTATTGTCTTCAGCAAGAAAGGCCGATCACGCCGGAACGACCAAAGTTACATCGCAGTACTCAGACGGAGCCTTTCCTACACAGTGTTACTCAGTATATACTGGATCATCCGGCCACCGTCATGCTTCTTTTGGGCATAGATCCAATGGCCAATTTGACACCTGTTATGCAGCCTGCCGTCGAATACTATGAACAGTGCAGGCGGCCGAGCACTCTGGAACAAATAATAGAATCGGAGAACGGTAGTCAAACACCATCCAGTACAACAAGCGAGAAAATTGATATCAAAAATAGTCCAACCGGTAGTGCCAAAGAATTAAATCAACAACCAGAGGAGAAAAGACTGTTAGACAAAGACGTTAAGGGTACGAATCTAAAAAGAAATAGATATTCTACCAGTGATCTGTGTGATGCGTCCGAGCGGCTTCTGACGAAAACATCGCAGCCGAGCTCCTATAGTCTTAAATATAATTTTAACGGTTAAGATTATAAATAATTCCAATCTGCTCATTAGTTTTGACAAAAGCAAATAAAGTGAAAGTATTTGATTTGTGTTTATAAGCATTCTCGGTCAGTACGTATGCAATTTTATTTTAGTCTACTTCAGATTTTGGAGCGCAGGATGAACAGTGTTAAGGCGGATAAGGATGTAGTCGATAGGACAGTTGAATTGCGATGATTTGAACTACAAAGATTATTCGGTTAGTTTAAAGGTCAACGAAAATAAAATGTTATAAAACCTTCTAATATCTTACACATAATCACGTTTTTGTACATATCAAACGAAATTTATCAACAATTTGATTGTAGTTAAATAATTATAGAAAGTCTAGTCATTGCTTAGAAGAGGAGTAACTAAAATTCGGTTAGGTACTTTATAACGTATTTATAAGCGTTTTTTTTAAATTTTTTTTCCTTAAAACATCCTTTTACATAGCAGATATCCATTTATTAATAAGAAACTATGCCAATTTTTGATAAAGTTCATAAATGTTATGATATAGTTCAATATCGACATGTGAAAATATGTAATTATGAATTTTGCTAATTTTCTTGAGTCGGTTTGGGGTCCTTGGAACGGATTACTCATATCTCATTAAATTTTGCATTCTTTACAAGATTAAGATATTACCGGACAAGAAAGTTCGAATATAGTAAATAGGGCGTGCATATAGAACATAATATGTATAAATAATTTGGCCGTCTCTTTCTGTAAGTTATAAAGGTACTAGTGTAATGTACGAGTGACGTTCAAATTATTTTTTCTTTTAAAAAGCAAAAATTCAAACTTTAATCTTTTAATCATATATTTAGAAATTACTGTAAAACGCAGGAGTGTTTATTTTTAATTTTTAGCTATCATTGATTTGTTTCTAGCTACCTGAATTACTAAGCATGCATTCCTGGTATCGTGTACCTATTCGAAAGGACTACCAATAACATGTGCCAAATATGTTCAGCCAAATTTTTGTGTAAGTACGTACTTCATATACGTAACCATGACAAATGCCTGAGTTAACAACAGCAAGTTGTCTACATCACAGCAATGATTTAGTTATAATTTATTCTACTGTACTGTACCTACTTGACAAGGTCCTATGATTTTTATACAGTACAAATAAATTATTGCATTTTCAGCTTTGCAAACATTATTATTATTGTTACGTTTCGAAATCAAATATTATTTTTACGTTAATAATACATTCCGCACTCTTAGGTAGCGTTCGTTCCAAACTGTAGTTATATTGTTATCGGAATGAATATTATGTACATTAACAATTGTGTCTTAAGTTTAACTATCTAGTTATGAATACAATTTACACATATATTTAAATCATTTTATGTATGTAAGTATTTATAGAAATAGTCAAACTGCTTTTATTACACTGTATGTAGTTATTTTATACTTAATACTTACCTACACCTGTTAAGCAATATTAATATTTTTGTAAATAAATTTCTACGCATTCTAAATGCATATTTTAATGTAGTGTTTATTCAAGTATGATGGTATGTATGAAATTGTTTCATAAACTTTATAGATTTTTTCCAAAGTACACTTTCCTGTTGTGTCCATCGATCGATTAGTTGGTATATATGTATTAACGGAAAACGTAACGGAACGGTCTATCCGACTGGAAAACGGAAAAAGGGTAATAAAACGTGAGTGGAAACAGTGAATTGCAATTCTGTTTCAAATGAGAGTGAACAGGCCCTGTTTCCGACCGCGCACGTACGCCGCCGCGCCGCGCGCCGCGCGCCGGCCACCTCATTCGGATAATGCCCACCACTTTGAGCGATGTCTATCGATGTTATGTGAATATAATTATTGTACGTTGGGTGTCTATGATAATAATTCTTAAAAACGGAAACGCTTACTAGAGTAATTAAACTTGGTGTACGTATATAAAATCCACGAATGTGATATGAGGATGGAGCGTTACACGTGCAGTGCCTAAATTCTCATTTATTTAATTGAATTTTATTGTAATCTTAAATTTTCATTGAGACGTATTTTACATGTGTACTAAACATACTTTTTTTTGTAAGTAGACGGTGTTATCTTTCTCTTGTAGTACAAAATATTAGTTATATAAACGTAAATAAAGACAGATCGATGTTGCATTATTTGTTTCTTGTATTCCTTTAAACCTTCTCTTTCATACATATCATTGTGTACGTATAGTACTACATAAAATCAATACACATACGTTCTTTAGCAATAAATGTTTTCATTTTAGATTAAACTTAAGTGTAGTCGCAAATTCTTGCTCAGTCTAAAATCCAGTTGTAAAGGAAAAATAAATTAATTTTCATAATAAAACAACATATATCATAACAACGGTCTAGTACTCAGTATGTCATGTCAATTAATATTATAAATTAGTATGATAAAAGTAGCGCATTATTAGTATTTTTTCCAGGACTGCATTTTAATTTATTCGCATGAACTTTAATTTATTCACAGATGTCTTTCTTTCGTCGTGACATAGGCAGGTATCATTGTACTAATTGCTTGGAAACTTTAGTTTTATCTTTTACGAAAAACGTTTTATAATAACTAGGTACATATGTGCACGTGCATGTCTGTATGCACTAATTATACGGCAAACACGGTTACTTGTGAAAAATATGTGAGAGAGACGAGATTTAAAGCGAAAAATAAAAAGCAGTCTTTCTATTCATGAATTGAAGAAAAAATGTTAGTTTTATTCAAAAAGCTGTCTAATATTTCAATGTATAGTTACGTTAGTCATTTTTAATTACGTTAAACAATTTTAGTAAATCTAAATTTACGTTAATGTCTAAATCCGAAACCGTATAAAACCGAATCCTAATTAAAACCGAAATGGATGTCTAAATACGGTAGATAAAAAGGATCCGCAGAACCAGCGTGATGGCTTTGCAACAAAATCCTTAATTAACAGTCTCTACCTACTAATGGACATGGTTTTCATCACGTACAAAAATAGTTTTTAAAAATAATTTTGTATACAAAATTAGTCTGTTTCGAAATGACACTACTTTAAAGACCGCGGTAGCAGGATGTTAACCGATATACATACACGTTTACATAACAAAACTAGCAATAAAACAGTGTAAATTCACCACCTCAGCATGGTATCATTAAATGAGGCAATAACTCCTCCGAGAGCTGCCAGTGCCGACTGACACATTTTCGTGACGTTCACTAAGATCTGTTCATTATCATGGTTAGTCTATATATACCGCGTCCGTTCCTGTAAACGAAATCCTTATTATCAGTTTATTTCAAGAAAAGAGTTCACTTTAAGAACGTATGGCTTATAGCAGAAGCAATCTTATGAAATATTGCCTATTACTAATCTCGTGTTTTGCGGTTCCATAAAAGGGGTCACCCATAAACTTGACGCTGTGCGTGATCTATGTATGGACGAGCGCCGAGTTATGATTAGCGGCTAGCCTTACTTACTGCTAAAAACCTTTACTGTGAGTTGCCTCAACATCTGCTATTTCGTGTAGGTATCCAGACGACCACTTGCGGCATTTAGCGTTACTGAATTTATAAACCGTTTATAACATGTCACTCTTAATGTTCACCCAAATAACTTAGTACCTATTCTTGCAATAGATTCCTATATGTAGCAGACATAAACACACTAATATAAAGTAGCGTTAGAGCTATGATCGTCGAAACATTTACTGTCGGGTACAGAATGGGCTACTATGTATAAGCACTAATCATGAATTGGCTTACCTTTCCTTAGTAACATGTTTTTGGGAAGTAGGTACCTATTGTGAAATTGTCCACATTAATATTGTAAAATTTATTCTACACCTTGGAGCACTAATAGAACGAAAATCCCCTCCGTTGTCATCCAACGCCTATCAGGAAGTGATCGGGACTTCAGTAGGAAGGCTGCAGTGTCTACCTTCGTTATATACGAGTAACTAGGTACGTCGATATCTTACCAGCAGGCTGGGTCACTTTTTCCAGGTTAGTTAACGCATTATTTCCGTCGATGGAAAACTTAAATATTACTTTTATAAATTATGTAGTTCACATACAATAAAGGAAATTATAGTATGACATACAAGGTCCGAAAATAAAATCATAAATCGTAATGTGCAATAACAAAAAAATTGTAGAAATTTTTATTTCAGGTCGAAACATAAATTACTTCATAGTACATAGATATAAATGCATCATGGTAGAAATAAGTACGGTATGTATAGGTGTTAGGTATATATATATATATATATTCCTGAGGAATACAATACCATACCATAGGAATACAAGTACCCATGCAAGTTTATATGTATAAACATTCTACCACCTATTCCGAAAAGTGCTTTGACAAAAAAATGTAAGTGCATAGAAATATTATTATTTACATGTAACAATTCTGAATGTGTAACAAAATCACTAGAAAATTTATAAATAAAAATAAACATCTTTAATAAAAATTTAACTTCAAATTAAAACTTGTCTGCTATATCTTAATTCCTTGCCAACTACATACTTATTAGTGGTATAAAATCACTAAATCACTTATTTTATAAAATAACATTGTTTTATGATAAATCATTTTTATAATGTGTTGTAATATAAAGATCATGTAAAATAATAAAATACAGAAAATAATCCATTTGAATGATAAATAATAGCTCTAGGGTGAACGGCAGCTGTTACATTATAATTCTCTCCTTATTCACAGTACGGGCTTGTATTAGTTCAGTAGGAACTCCTTGTAACTTTTACCACTTTAATTTATTAAGCCCGTACCACTGAATCTACAAGCAATACCTACTCCTCAAGGCATTCCCACTGATATTTGTATTCCGCTAACACCTGAATAAGAAAGATCTAGAAAATCAAGGAATGTGATAAATACAATGTAATCTAAATTACTATGTACTTCACAAATTATGTTCTTAGTTGAAACTAAACAAACTAAATTACAGTCTGAAAATGTTCACCTATGAAGAGCTTACGCCGGCATGACTTGCATAATTTACGCCGCTACTTACCTGCGGAAACGACCCGGCATTATTTCTTAATTCATGTACCTATAACGATTAGGGCTTGCTTTTAGAAACAACCGGACACCGTGCCGTAGGCTTTCCATTTACAATCGTCGTAAAAAAGCGGATCTCGAATACGAAAATTTTTATTTTGCTAATTTTTATAAATGCACAACTATATTAAGTCTGTAAGGATAGAGTTATTTGGCATTCGTTGCTTTCTGACTACTCCGTAAAGGACCTGCGTGATTTTATAATAATAAATTTGTTAAAACCTGGCTATACCAGAAAACATTTGCATCAAATAGAGTAATTTAATACCTACGAAGCAGCTTATGTTTCAGTATTTATATGTATATACATACATATTTATATATACTTATTACTGTACGTTAGTTATCTAATATACAGTAATAAGTATGTATTTTAAATAAAGTATAGATGTCCTCAACAGATGGCATCGTTTTAAGCAAAAGGGTGTGAATTTAGCTTACTTATAACGACGCCCAGTGTTAACAGCGGCACACACACACGGCTATGCTCCGCGCAGTCACACATGAAATTCAATTAGCGCCGGATGCATCGGACGCCTACTTTTCATGATAATAAATTATTATCCTCTCGTTTTTGCGCTTTTTGTACTAAATAGATTTTACTTTTGAAAGTGATTTAAAGAGTTTTGTGCAACGCATCGCATCAAAATCAGAAATAAAGCGCTCATTTTGTGTATCATCGGATCGGACACGGGGACTACTTGGCTGCAACACATTTAAATAGTGGATAATCAGAAAAATGCAGTAAAAATCAAAAACCTGGTTTTTATATTTCAGTGACATATATGCTGATAGTCAGAATTATAAAGCTTTCCAGAGATTTAGAACAAAACAGCTTGCGCATACTGCACTCCGTGACGTGACGCTTTGTCTTTTGAAATAAAGCACGGTTCGTGATAAAAATAGGTAATCAGGTCACAGAACGTTAAGCGAACCGTCCACCATGCTGCTCGCGCATTCTTTTGAACACCTTCCGAACAAAGACGATTCCCATTATAAGGCTTGTACCGTAAAATTTGGAATTTTAACTTCGGTATTGCATTAAAGTGTACTTATAACTATTGTATAATTAACATTGTACTAAAAGGAGTATGAAGGTTTGTTCCTCAGACTTTTACTTTCGGTCAGTAGATGCGGTACAAGAATAAACCGATAAACTAATAATATGTAATGTATTTTCTGTACTGGCAAAACAGAAATTAACGTGAAATAATTTATAGTAAAATATTAACACATTTCAAGATTAACACTTAAAATTCTCGGGCATCAAATCTTATAATCACAAGTCCGACATAAATTATGCACTTATATAAATAAATAATACCACGTTTAACGATTGAATTATCAAGCACCAAAAAAAAATTTGACAGTTGGGTATCGTACTTATTGGGCTGAAAAGAGGAATTTAAGAAAATCAACCCCGATAGTTAAATAATAATTGATTTGTTTATTAAAAATTCTTCATTTTTAAAGTTAAAAATTCATGTTAAAATAATAAATCATAGGCACTCTACGGTTGACCTACAATTAGCATATAATGTCAACCCGTTTACGACCGCTTTGTACTATTATTAAAAAACGCGGAATGATTAGTCGTATTTTTATGCATTTTGATTATAAATGCAATTAAGAACTATTTTACTACTGTAACACCGTGTCCACAATTCGGCAGCTTAACATAATGCGCTTTCCATGTTTCTTGACTTAGTCCCAAGGGCATTTCATTCGGCTTTCGCCTCTCTCTAAGTAGTCGATTTAATCTGTCCCTAGAAAAGAGAACGTATAATATTAGTATACTATAGGTACATTACAATATGCGACGTTCAGTTGATTAAATACTGGTATCTAAGCATTTTGTATCTTGGTATTGTGATGATCGTTATTAGTACACGATGGGCCAAAATAGGACAGAATTAAGTTCTAGTCATCAAGTATGCTCTATTCACAGTGTACCTACATATATGTTACAATTAAAACTCGGTTTTCGTTAGAACGCGTTTTCCCTAGTTAGAACTAGTTTTTACTAAATGCCTTTGTTGAAACTAGAAATAAGTAGTCAACACTAGAATTTACCACTGATATACTTGTATTTGATTTACAGATAAAACTAGTTGTCACTCCGAGCTTTAATTAAAGCTAGCACTAGAGAAACTAATTTGGGATTAAAAACAAGATACAGTTTTAAAAACCACGGGTTGCGTTAGGCTACCATGTAAAAAACTCAGTACGACATGTAACTGACAGAACTGACACTCACTGCAAGCAGAAATTGCTGAATTAGAAAAGGGAGTTAAAAATATAAACAGATTCTGGCAAAGTAGGTACGTAAGTACATTTGTAACAAGATAAATAAAATACAGTAATAATGTTGTAAAAGCCTCAGCAAATTACAAGTGAACCAGAAGAGTGAAATAAAGAGCTCGTCAAACAAAAAGCTACCCGCCGGCCCGCATTCAATACATTCCAGTATTTGTGAGGCGTGCTTAACATGAAATCAATAGCAATAAGTACAATGCCACTTCGTTAATTAACGAACGTATTGACTACGTAGTATCCATATGACGTGCTATATCTATACCCACGCAAATTTAAATAGAGAACCCTAGATTGACTAGGTAGCTAAGTAGCTTAGTTACAATTTATTTGGTTCAGAATCACCAAATCTTAACATAGATATATCTTTATGTCCTTCATAAGCATAAATTTAGTAACACATGTATAAAGAACATAAAATTTAAAGTAAATCCCAGTAAATATAAATAATGTAATACACGTTTCAGCAATTTACAAAATCTAGATATCCTGTAAATGTGAAAACAAAAATAAATGCATGTGAAATGAAATATTTTATAAGTATAAAACATTGTACTTCAATATTTGTCAAGTGTGCAAAGCCAAAACATACCCACCATTATAAATATTTGCAAATAGATTAACCTCAAGTGTACCTGCCTAATCTACGACTTTAGTTTCCACAGTTGGTTGAACTAAAGCCTGTTAATAGCCAATATCCACCGCTTCCGCAGTATTATAACTAGGTAGGTATACCACTAAAAATTATTGGTATATCACCAGAAAGTTTACTGCCCGTTAACATTATAAACTACAAAGTATATCTGGTTGAGTTACGATACGAACATGTACGCGTAAAGACTTGTACACGTTATAAATTTATCAATTAACTGGATACTTATATTGCTCCAAGTTAATGCTCCAAGCAATATAAGTACCTACCAACGTAACTTTATTTCCAGTTAAGATGTTACATATAAAATATTTTTACGCGCTCCAAACTCACAAGTCTCATAACATAGCGAATTGCCAATAACACAGGCAAAAGTTTGAAATTAAAATGTTCAGTAGGTATTCCTTATAGCGTTTCTTGGTTCCGTCGAAAATGGTAATGATGCCGCGATGGAAAATTAAAGAAAAAATGTAACGCGAAGGCCGTTGGTTGGTTTTTTTATTTCATTGAAACAATTTAAATATTTTATTATGAAGCGGATTTTTCCAAGTCATAATTTGATAACACGCTTTTAGAATGGGAAAATAAATAGACTGATAGACAATTTAAATTACATATTCCAAAGTAAAATTAGCATGATACACCTCAGTATTATAAAATAAGCTTTGACAAAAAACAAATAACAGGAACAAAAGTAATGTACAGTAATTGTCGTAAAATTATTGGCTATATTCACGCCACGGAGGGCGATATTATTAAATTTCGCCAAATCAAATTACCCCGGAAGCATGTTGGGTAGATATATACAAAGTAGGTAAATAATATTTTTATAAAAATAGAACTGTTATAGTTATTACACATGCGAAAGTCTAATTTTGTTTAGAAAGTAAAAAGAGTGAGGGGAAATTTGAATATTATATCTATAACAAAAAACAACATTTTAATGAAAAATATTGAAAGGATGTTTGAAAATCACCTTTTCAATTGCGAACCCATAAATCCGAGGCCTTATCAAGCCAGAAAAGCAACGGCAAATCCCTTAGATAGACAGTAAATTAAAGAGGGAAACGGCTTTAAATGAGGAATTCTACCTTAGTTCCTTTAACTGAAATATTAAGAAGTATCTACTCACAGTTGTAATTACCGAGCGAACGAAAATTAAGGCCCCATCCACGTAGCATTTTCCCGGTCAGTAATTATGCTCGCTTTGCACCCGGATACTCGTAGGTACTTACTATATAGTTATTGATATTCAAAAAATATCTAACTATCAATAAAAGAAATGGATTTATTCATTAAATTTCCATGTTATTGGAGTAGGTATCTGGTGAATAGAAGTGTACATCCACTGATGAGAATTATCATGATTAAAGCACAGACTATTGTTCCATTGTTGGACCTTTCCAATAATGTACCACAATACTCGTATCTTCGCTCATCCAGTCTAGCCTTCTTAAGGATAAAATCATCGGTCCAGCGGGGCGAAGCAGCACTCCAGCGTCTGTCGATTCGCTGTTTTCTCCACGAAACTTGTTTGCCCTAATCCCAACAGCCATCGGTTCTGCGACATATGTAACCAGTTCAGGCCAATCCTTCGTCGATTTCTAAAGATTTCCGATTCTTACCTGTTACCAAAATCAAAATCGATTTCTGGTATACTTTGAATTTTCATTAAATTCTTGCTTAGAGCTGTTTTTGTTTTTTACGTAGTAATAAAAGAATATTCCGTTGTAAAAAGGTAAGCTATAACGTGACTCTATCAAATAATTTCGTTAAAATAGGTAATGTTTTTAAATAATGAGCGCTCATGCAATTAGACAAAAATTCCAATAGTATACCCCATGCGCATAATACTTACTCTTATTATTTCTTGTATGTAGTTGTAGATACAGATTTTTCTCCTCGATAATTGTAAGTATATATATATAATTTATTAAATAATCACATACATATCTTTAAGTGAAGGTAAAAATTGAACAAAACTTGTCATCTTTTAATGATTTATTCGTATGTAGCTACGAATACTATTAGCTAGTAGTAAGTAAGCGATAATCATAGTTATAGAACTAATACCGACAGATGCTTATAAACTAAAAGTCAAGCCGTAAATATTATAAGACATTAATCATACTCCCTTAGGTCGCATAAAATGTTAAATATGTACGTTTACTATTATATTGTTAGTCAGCAAACAAGTATTTTAATGTCTAGTTGCCTAATAAATCTCTATTTATTAGATAAGTACCTTATATTACATGACGAGGACTTGCGAACTTAATACACTTATTACTTGAAATAAATTTTATTCGTGATCATTTTATAATAAAATAAGTTAATTATTGCGTGTGACCTTCGCTATGCCGGAATTGGTTTAAGGGTTGTAATTAAATTATATAATCAAGGACGTACCGCTTAATCTATTATCTCTACTAAAATCTACCTACGATATTTCTAAATATAAATACCTACCTGTACCTAAGCATCAATTTAGTACGGCATTTCATTAAATTGCTAATTTATCGTAACAAAGCATTTCAAATGCTTTGTTACGACAAATTGTTTGCAATTATTAGTCGGCAAATATTTAGACGGTAACAAAAGCGTGTCATTAGTAAATTCTAGCAACAACTATTAAAATGCGTGGAGCAGTTGTCGTGTTTCCCTTTTGCCTAATCCTCCGTAATGGAAATTCTATGTCGCCTTAAATTTGTGAATCGTATTACGTTACGTTTTGTACCTACAACTTAGCTACTTAAAGTGGCCCACGTGCAAAATTGAGTTTCCAATGATTCTTCAATAATTATGAACAAAAAACGAAAAACAAGACCGAAAGCGCTTTTTTCTTCCAAATATTTTCCAAGCAGATATGATAAAGTTTCAGTCCTTAATATAAGTACAGCAATTAAAAATATTTAGGATTCCTATACTAATGGAATTTCGTTATATAGGTATTAACTTCCGCGAATTCTATAACTAATATAAATTATTTAATTCTGACGTAAGTGTATAAAATGTTCCGGCGGAACTTGATTAGCATGTCGAAAAGGCAGTTGTTGCGGTTTCAGCGAGTTTACTCACAGCAGGATTCTTCATAATAATATTGATCGACGCTCATCGATCGGGGACTGCTACTGCCAAACATGTTCATATATTAAGAAAACGAACACAGAAATGACTCTCTTATTGAAATAATAAACTAATTATAATTCCTTAGTAACTACACATTGATGGTATGTAGGTACATATATACCGAGCTACCTACTGCAAGATGTAATTTTCTTCTTGGGAGCATAGCGTTTTTTATAATTCCGGTAAAACGTACATTTGTGTACACATATACATAAATACAGCATGACAAAAACAATAAAAAAGAATTACATGGTACTTCGGTACGTATGTACCTACATTGAATCTCGATTTGTACCGTCACTCGGAAAGTGTTTCAATTGGTGATTTTTTATTATACTCTATGACCATGATCCTGGAAAGTATAGAATTGTTTCCCTAAAAATATATATATTATTTTACTACGGATGCTACGGATTAGTCTTGATCCACATTCGACTTTTCATCTACGTAAAAGCTCTGCACAATCATCGTAACGCTTTTAACCTGAAATGTGTACAATAGGGATATGACCTTGGTGGGTAGGAAGCCTTACATTTTCCATATAATACATACGCCTTCTATTACCTACCATTATATAGATATGTAGTATCCTACACAATTTTTTCTCAATGTAAATTTTACTTTTGTGCATAATCTTATTGACATGGCATCAAAATCAGTAACAAAATGCAAACGTTGTTTACCTTCTGGCATATGGAGGATATCGTGGGAAAAATATGGTGACAAATAAAAACCGTAATAACGGCGATCTGGCTCAAAACTCCTTACATGATTTGTGTGAAAAGTGGACTACAGAGAGCCGCTTCGTTACGATGAATGTTTCCATACATTTAATCTAGCAAACAGGCAGCCGGGCCAGCTCACGGTAAGTGGTTACCGTCGTCTATGGGTATCAATATGTGCAGAGAATTGTACAAAGAACTCTTACGCCTTTCTTGCAGGACTTCACGTTGTAGCACTCTGGAAATACGTCGGATGGGAGTTCATTTTACATGCATGCGGTAAAAACGAGCAAATAAGAGCAGCTTCTGCGACGAGCCTGTATTTTAAAAACTTTGAAGCAGGTATAAGCGAAAGAAATTTGTCAAGTTCATAGCAGATGAAAACGCTTAGTCTCTGTCTAGCCCTATGAAAAATAGGCGTGACTGTATAACTAAAAATACTTTTCTCTTCTAACCTATCTTGATGGTACAACAACGTTGGTACTTGTTAGGTAAAAGTTATCTAATATTTTGTGATGTAATGATCCGTAACACAAATAACAAAACAATGATCCCATTTTCGTTATTGCGAAGAACAAAAGCGAAAAAGCTGTAAACACCCATTAAATAAACAGCAACAGCGTGTTTATTGAAAGAGTTTTGAACTTTTCAATGTTTCAACTTCAGAAGTTAGAAATTAAAACTCAGAAATCAATAAAAATTTTAATTAGGTAAGCAATTTTTATACTAACTTTCAAATTAAACTAGTGGACCTGACCACACGTTGTCGTGACCGTGGTTATATTTGTCAAATATGTCAAAATTCCGTGCCATGGTGTTTGTCCGACTAAATGTTGTCCTATAAGAAAACATGGAATTTGCAATAAAAAATGAGATAATCAATTGAGATAAAAAAATATCCTGTGCTTTAAGTTGTACCAAACATAGATTATCTACAAAATTTCATTGAAAACGGTTCAGTGGTTTCGGAGATTAGCGCAAACGAACATCGTGACATAGGATTTTTATATAAGGATTTAATCACTTTTGTACAAACAACAAAATATATGTAGGTACATAATAAGAAACAGCATTTTAGCTTGCATCTTAATGAAGTTTGTGATCTACGCGACGATTTTCTTGATTCGTTGACTAAATAATTATACGGACAGATCTTTATCCAAAATCATTCTGAGTACGTTCAGAACAATTGCAAACGCTTTTTAAATCTTGATATCTATAATTTTCTATATAACTACCCAGTACAAAAACATACGACGTTGTTTCATTAATATTAAGACTGATATAAAAAATCTGAAATAGAATGTAATAACTTACTTTAACCCACATCGCAATGATGCACTGAACCTACTTTTCATTATTGAAGCTGATTCCCGTTAAAGTTAAGGCTCGACACTCTTTGGATGTATTTTTGTACGAATTAAGTCTCACGAACACCTACAAATGCGCATTTAATATTCCGAGGAAGGACTATGATAACTCGCACTGTGGTCGCATGTGGTAGGCCATGTTAGTCGCAAAAAAAAATTTTAATGAAACCTTAATGTACCTATGGTTATATGATTATGAAAAGCAATTTTGTTTGGAAACTTTCTATATTCGTAATATAACATTTATAAGGGCTAAGACAGTATTTTTTACAAAACAAAATACATGTATTTGTATTTGCAGCGACATCCGTTGTATTACATTTTGTACAGTTTATAAACACAATGGCAAAACTGATGTTCTAACAAGAATATGTTTAAACATTTGTACATATCTAAGCGATCACATTCTAAACATATTTACACAAAACTTGTCTGAGACATGCGGTATTTATTATCAACAACATATTATATAACAATAAGATATAGAGCCAAAAACAGTCTACGTAACTAACTCTATAAATATGATATAATTATAATAAATGTTACGACATATACATGTGGATACCTAGTTTTCATAACATTAATCTACAGATATTGTATATGTAAACTTGAACATGTGTATAATAGTACCCACTTCTACAATTGAGTATGATTTGAATCCCTTTAACATTGGATAGTATTGTAATTACAGCATAATAAAGGAAATAGTTACCAATGAACATTTATTAAAATATAGATTGCATGCAAGCTAGAATTTTGAGAAGTGAAAAAAATTACAAACTAGATTTGAATTTATAAAATTGTAGCCCAGAAGCTGCCACAAAAACCATGATCTTGATGAACTTCAATACCTGATGCAGTGTAGTTTGATATGCCTTATACATCTTAACTGAATAAGGTAAAATAATTTACCCAGTATATTTGAACAGAATCAATGAACAGTTTTGTGTGCATAGTATATAGTACAGAGGATAACATTTTTCATATTAATATGCAGCGGGTACTACTACAAAACCATTGTGATTCAGTGGAAGTTTTTTAAAGAGATTATATGTTTATAAGTATTTTTGTAGCATTACTCTGAGGGCATCCCAGCCGTCCTCCTTGCTCCTTAAACAATATGTTAAAACTGAACCCAGTTTTGTTGATTAGCCGGTGTGGTTGGCTTTTGACTCTGTGCACTGGAAATAAAAATTGTTGACAATTTCCATATAGTATTTTGACACTCTGCAAATTTCAAAGTTCTACTCAAGATATGTATGCAATATATTTTAGTAACATGCAAAATTTCTCACAAGTATTAAGGGTGATATACCTAGAAATGTTGTACTGTAATATGGGTTCCCGAAAAAAAAACTTAAGAGCCAATACAATAATGAAATAGACCCTGTTATGGAAATTTCAAAGCAGTTTATATTCAACTAGCTTTGCCGGCAGCTTCAATCGCATGGAAATGTCATTGCTGCTCCACTACTGTTAGTCATAACATGATGTTATATAGCCTATAACCTTCCTCAATAAATGGAGTATTCAACACAAAAATAGTTTTTCAATTCGAACCAGTAGTTCCTGAGATTACCGCGTTCAACCAAACACACTGTCCAGCTTTATAATATTAGTAAAGATATGCCCTATACAAGTATAATATATTGATGATGATTTGTACTATTTAATAAATAATAGTTACCTTGCAGAGTTAAACTCGCCCCACTCGGAGCTGCCCGATGTATTTGCAGTGGATGGAGATGGCACATGTTGAGGCGAAGGTGGGGGTGGTAGCTTTGAACCACCCGGTGGAGGAGGCAGCAAACCACCACCAGCACCAAAACCTGCAGCTCGTCGAGGTCGACTAGCTTCACTGCCATCCTTTTTCTAAAAAAATACTAACTTTAATTTTTCAATCCTGTATTTGTTTTGGGAGGAAAATATAATAAGAGAACTGCACCTATTTTAATATGATGATGTAATACTTCACCTTATATTCAAACAGGGATTGTAGGAACAGATGAAGTCTCTAATGCAAATGAATAAATTTTTGACATCAATAAGCTCAAGAGCAGGTATGTTGAGTTTTTAGGATATGGACTTACTGTAATTTTCATATTGATCTTGATAGTTTCACCATCCTTGAACCCAAGATCTAATTGTTGTTGATTTACTGTTTCACCTTCCTGTTCTTTTCGCAGCCATTTGAAATGATCTTGCAAAGCAACATTTAAGTCAAAAGAATCAGATCTGTCTCCAAAGCCAACACCTATGTAAGCTGTTCGTCCTGAAAGTAATTTATTGATAATTGTATTTTATATTATAGGTGTAAAATATACCCCTCCTGCATTTCTCCAATTTCAGTGACACACTCTGTTATATACTACACCTTTAGGAAACTAAAACTAACAGTAGCCTTAATTTTTTTGAAAAATCATTTTACAGAATAGTTAAAATTTAAAAGTAACATGGTAATCAGATGTTACAAATGAGCAGAAGTCCATCGGTAAGCAGCAGCCATTTGTGACTGAAGACAGCTTGTTTACTATTATCCTCACATAAAAAAATACATATACATTTATTTATAAATATACTAACCATTATCATCTTGTATTCTGACAACAAAATATCTTGAACTGTCTGTCACAGCCTCCAATGCAACGCCTGGGTACTTATCAATTGGGCATTTAGCGAACAGTTCACCGCTTGTTTTATCCTCCAACTTCATTATCAGATCCTCCCCTTTCGAAACCAAGCGCATACGCCCTGTCCACTGAGGCTCTTGTAAATTCCAATCAGCAGCTCTGTAAGTCATCAAAACGTTACTACTGTCTCTTAAATAAATAAATCGACAATTAGCAAGTATATGTATCTACCTATATCCCCTATTGGAAGTTCTTGGGGGTATTTTGAACACGAACACTTCATTCTTTACAAGTAAAACACTTTCGTATGTTTCCATTGTATTAAGGAAAATTTTAAATTTGGAAAATGATGTGTTGCTCTTGGTAAGTGTTGAAAAACGTGTGATCACTAAAGATAGTAGTAAATCAAAAATATTAAAAACAGTAAAATGGATTGGTAAGTATAGGTACACTCTTTCTTTCCTCTAATGAACGAACGCTTTGACGTGTTTGACGTGACGTGACAGCTTAGTTCATAAACAAAGCCAGTTTTTATGTTTCGAAGTCTAATAACTAAGTCTAACCAACAAATGTAATTTTTTGCTTCCGTAGGATTCAATAATTTCTACTCCTATCGTATTATACTATAGAAGCAGAAAATCCACTATATTTGCTACTCTCCGAAATACAGAAGAATTTTTTGATCTATATAAATGAAATTGATATTTCGTCTATTTTGCCATGACCTGTATTTTTCTAGAACGAAGTATTACCGAAACAGTAGAAATCTAATTCATATATCATATACCCACAACTTCTCTGAAATAGAACAAAATGTACTTTTTTTTATTTCTGGGAGCTTAGAATCAAATAAAAACTTGACATTTAAAATCATAAGAAACAAATATTTTCCTTACATTATTATTACTTTTTTGTTTTGGCGTAACGACTAAAGTGAGTTTTGACCTCCACGACCAAAAGGTGCCACTTTGGCCTTTTTTGAGCATAAAGTATTTATATATAGATCAGGGGAGCCATAAGCAGGCCTGTGAATGCGAGTGTCTAACAAATAATAATAGAGGGAAGATAAGAGACCTATACATGTCTTCGTCTAATCACACATAAGAGATACGGATAGGTAGCCTCATTTGCTTACTCTTTGTTCTCGATAGACACATTGTAGCCTGAATCCATCGCTCTATGATTTTAAGCAGTTCCTTGCCACATGATATTATAAAATTGCAGATCACAATTTAAGAACAATATAGTATTGCTCTGTCCTTACAAACCTGCCGTGCATCATCTACATTTGTAAGGACAGATATATTTGGCACTCGCTGCTTTCTGTCTACCCCGTTAGGGTCCTGGCGTGACGATATGTATGTATGTATGTATGTATAATATTGCTATTGGCATAAATATATTAACCATTATAGTACTGCTTGTCTTTATTTCCTACATTACGCAAAACAGTTAGTATTAACATAGGCTAACATAAGGTGCCTATAAAATATCGTGAAAAGTTGTGCTTAATAGAATATAGAATTGAGTATCGGATATTCTGAATAAAATAAATCGTTTTTGGTGCAGACTGCCAGGGAGTGGAACACCTTGCCGGCGTCTATTTTTCCTGCCTCC
>DWGJ01000914.1:0-23751 GCA_018246895.1 Aspitha aspitha aspitha
TACTAGTCAATGATTAATAAAACGCAATACAATAAAGTTATTTCATTTTATTTGGAATAACTAGTAAGGCTGTTTTATTAATTATATTAATTTTTTTCTAACATGAATCCTTACGACAGTTGCTGTTAAAAGATTTACACAGAAATCTGTAAATATCTTTTCCCACTTGAAATAGGAGTGAAATTTATGCATAGTCAGTCCGAATCGATTATAATAACAATATTTTACTAAAATAAATATTTGAGATTATTCACTTCATAGATACTTATACATACATATATATGTACATTGAAATCATGTTTATAAACGCTTTACTCCTTCAATACTCTTAAAGCGCTTTACTCTTTCATTACTCTTTACAATTTTGTTCAACCATATCTTTAAATGACATTTTAAAAGAATTTAAATTTTAATTGAGAATGTGTATTTTATATTAGATGCATATTTTATTATGATTAATGAGTGAGTGCAGTTAGTTTAGATTACAATTTTAAAATTTCGCATCATCATAATTTATTATCCAAATATTTAGAATTGTTTTCCTTTTATCAAATTTAGCTTGCTATCATTAGATACAATAAAATTTAGCTGGTTTTGTTTTGTTGGTTTTGATTAGCAAGACTAGACTGGCAGGCCAACAGTAATTCAATACTGTTTAAAGTTTGTTTTTCTTCTACTAGTCCGTCTACCTTTTTTAGTACTTAGCACATAATATAAAGTTTATTAACTAAGGTCTCTTAGTCCATAGCTTTGTGAGCGTACTCAACATTTAGAAAAATTCTATTTTAGAAATTTTAACAGCTTACTGTATTTGGAAATGTTTGAATTTGGACAAAAATAATCAGACTCCCTTTCAATATAATTTCACTGACTAAACTCTGTGAATCCCGCTATATGACCCATACGCATTAGGGCAGTGTGTGTTGGTTATGCTGAGCGATTTGTAGGTGTATGGTACATGTATCTATAGAGTCCGTCCGCAGCATGCGCAAGCACAAATCGTACGGCATTCCTGCGCCCGTACCGCGCACCTCTTTTCCGACGGTCAGCGTAAGCGAGACGGCTCTCGAAGATGATATCGTGCCGTCTCACTCGGCACGCTCGCGCTCGCAATCCTTTCCTTTCTACCTGTTGCGCTGTAACAAAAACCCGGTCCTTGGAGCCGCTACCTTACGTGAATTGAATGAGGATTGCGGGAGGCTACGGCTCGGCCCATATAAAGATAGGGCAAGGGCTATTATACGTACACGGTGATGCGAGGCAAAACTCGTCAGGAGTCTTGGGGCGTTATTTACCGTGGGGATGCGTGAACAAAAAACGTTCGTATTTATATGTGAGCCGATTGCATAATAGCCATTCGTTCGGGGAGCGCCATGAGTGCGTGATTTGTTTATTGATGAATTAGAAGGCATTTTTGCTTTTATTTATATTCTTAATAGTGTCACATTACAAGACTATGTATGAATTCTATACCCACTTTTGTTGCACAATGAAAATAAACTATTGTGATGGTGGCCATTGGAATATCTGCTACGACTGCCGTAATATGTATATAGGTAGCTACATCGATCCTAATATTTTTATAATAACATACATACCTAAAGAACTGGCAAGTGAAATGGTCCTTTAAGTAATCTGATGTATGTTATTATTATGTTCAAATAGTCGGTAGATTTTAAAAAGTAATTTATTATAATCGTTGGAATAATTCATAACTCAAACGTTATTATGATTGCACTGTTTTTGAAATAGTGAATGTCTTAAGCGTTTTACGAGCGGTCATGATGATTGCGTTCCGCACTGAGATCGGAACTATTGAGCCGCATAGCATAAAGCTTGATCGTGACGTGGCTGACATTCGCCGGTCCCTGATCTTGGCAATGGGCAATGATGGCTGGGCGCTGCGGTGTGGCAACGATATTCTTCTTTACCGACTAAAAGCAACGCAAAACAACCTCTCGAATTTCGAAAAAGGCACGTATTGCATTACATTAACGTTCAATTTCAATTGTTAGTAACATAACTTTGACAACTTTATGGTTTTGTGAAGTAGAATTGCGGTCGCTGTACCCGACCACCCCCCCCCCTGCACTCGCTCGCCGGCTCGACGCCGCAGCCTTTTGACAACCGGTATACTCGTAGGTACATACTACACATGAGCATAGCGCTTGAGAATTTTCTTGTGTATTTCACGTAACGAACCTTCTATTAATATAAGTCTTTGAACTCCTATGAGTAATTTTGAAGCCAATGCAATCAATCATGCAAGATTTTTCTAATCCAATGAAAATTGCGCATGACCAAGAAGTGATCACATCCTGACGCGTTAATTACAAATAATGTGTGAATTTAAGCATTAAGATATCGCTAGATTATTGTACTTAAACAGTGCTCCAGGCTCATTAAAAACATCGAAACACATTGACTGACCACGAGTAAACTACTAATATTCCACAGTGGAGAAATTAATGGTCAAGTATTGCGCATAGCCTTTCTCAATTCCTTAAAGCTGTTTACCTGTGTGGCACCAAAGGGTTACTGCCCACAATTATTATAATTGATAATCATAGTCATTTATCATTGAAAATAAGGTAGGTAGTTAATGGCAATAAAATTAAAATTAAATCACTGAAGCGTAACTTTAAATATTATTATTATGCTAAATGATGAACAAATTTTATGAGACTCTGTTACGTCCTCTGTATGCACTGAATAATAGAAAAAAAAACAATAATTTAGATTGTTAATGTCAACAAACTTCGAAATACCTACCCATAATCTATAATTGACATCTTATACATAAGATGGATAGACGCATAAGGCAAAGCAACTTAACGCTATTTCTCCTCTCGAAGAAGGCTCGTGCCTCCAATTGAATAATATGACTGTCGGGTTGAGGATAATCACTGAACCGGTTCTTAGCATTAATACTGTTGCAATTCATTTGCCACTAGCGCTAGCCACTGTCTTCATACGTGTCGCATTACTTTTTACCTTACTCTTTTTAGGAAATAGGATAGATACATATTCATCTGAAGCATACGCACAAATCTTACGGCATTTCCATGCCCGACATTTGAATACACAAAACGAAAAACGCTATATTATTATCTGTATAGTTGTTTATGTTAGCGTTAATCTGGTCTAAAAGTTTTGCTAACAATAACAATGATTGTATTTTAGAAACCAGAAGTAATAGATTTTGGATATTTATATTGTAATAAAATAACACTTCTTATATTTTTGATATAGTGCGGAAGGCATTCAATGCGTTTGCATAAAAAAAATATCTTTTTTCACTTGATTTTTCCACTTGATTGTTGACTGGTTCACTGCATCTTCTTTGTACGAATATTAACTGTATTTCAGATATTTGTATAAAAAATTACAAACAGACATCCCCCAGTCATGAATGTCCAAGAAAGTGGGAGATCGCACGTACTTGGACCCAATCATCGGGAATGCATAAAGTGTACCGTTGCTTGCGATCTGTATCATGACACACATGACTGTGAAGTTAATGCTTCTGCCGCTGTGCTTTACGACTCTTGAGATTATGGAGTTGCTTTACTTTAAATCATTATCTTCGGCTTTTTTGCAATATCCGCAGCGAGAGCAATTTCAGCATCAGTCATGCTTTAGACTTTTCTTTCATTTAGAAGAAGTACATAACATTAGTAAAAAAACCAGTTACATTATGTTGTATGAATTCCGGTACGTCTGCGACATAACACTATCTATACTAATATTATAAAGCTGAAGAGTCGTTGCTGCTCCACTTCTATTGGTTATAGCGTGATGTAATAGCCTATAGCCTTCCTCAATAAATGGACTATTGAACACAAAAATAATTTTTGAATTCGGACCAGTAGTCCCTGAGATTACCGCGTTCAACCAAACAAACTCTTCAGCTTTATTATATTAGTATAGATGATAAAGTATAGATCAAAAATAGGCATCTACAGAGTACCTAGTGTTACTAGCTAAACTCTAAGGAGGTTAGTGTTGCCAAGAACTTGAGGCGAGGTGGCGGCGCCCAACCGCCGACACGACAGGTTGCGTAACCAGCGTATAGGTACGCCGCCTGCATCATCGATGTTGTAAAAGAGGATGACGTCATTATCACAATTATACGTTTTTAAAATAAATTTTGAGATGCATGCGGCTGTTAGTTTTATTTTGCTCCTCATAAATCTGTTCAACTATAGTAATCCAAATTATACAAACATGTACATTATGTAAAATGTAGGTAGTGAAAGTTTAAAGTACTGTTATTATTACACATAATCAAACAATAATAAATTGACAAGTAACAGTTTATTTAGCGATTGCATTAACCTACGTCCCCACCTTTTGATACTTAGGAAAGTTATAACCAACCGTTTAGATAAAAAATAGTAGTAGATTCGTATATGCAAGACAAAGTTCAGTTAATTATAAATTCCATAATTAATATTAGCAATACAGGTAGTCCTAGAAATATTAAGACAAAATTAAAGACACGGTTAATCTATATACATATCTTGACAAAGTAAATTGAACCGTATTTATTTGTTGCTTCATGGTTGCCTCGATCAATATCTCTATAGATATTGAAGAGCTTGCATGACGGGAGTGCACGATTTCGAATCATGAGAATTTAGATATGAAAAAAGTAACGTGATGACACTTGATGGAAGTTCCTTTTACATTAAAAATTATACCGATAGAATCAAAATATCAAAATCACGTACATGAACATTTTCGCAAAATACTGTGAAGGTTCTGTTACATAATCACTTTTTAAAATAACCATTTAATCGAAAATAATCGAAAAACGTTTTTTGTACAAAATTTATTAGTTATCATTATATTGATACGGAGAACGTAGCAGTCATTCGCACTTTTTTCCTGTGACTAAAAAGTAAACAGAGCTGTTTCGGTAGCACATTACTGTAGTTGTTTTATTAATTTTAACAAACAACTTGCTGCCATTTTACGGACACGTTAAGGGCATTTTTTATAAGCAACGATTAATGGCGACCAAAATATAATAAAAATTTAAACTTCGTCTATTATATTTTCACTACTTCGTTTCTGCAATGTACATAGTTTACTTTGTATAAAGTAATTATGTATTGTACTTACATGAAAAAACTATGTGTATCAGGAATCTTAGTCTAAGTCTATTGATTAAAAAGAATCACGTATATTAGAAAGATAATACTAATGCTTTATAATCATAGCTCCGGTCTAGGGATCTCTGTGAGTGTGTGATCGATATACCTACCCAAAAAGCAAGTACACCCAGTACAGACAGATAACAGAACTTAAGAAGACATTATCACAAAGGCACCGACGCAGGTCAAAAATTTAGACACAATGAAACAAAACAAAGGAGCAGTCCCAACTTTACAATCCTGTATAGATATACTAAAACTAGGAATTTAAATTTATTGATTATGTTTTATTACGTGTTCGTAAATCCTGGCTTTGTACCTACGGATGAATACCCCGCAGTCATTGCTTTGTGTAACCATTTGAGCCGCCCTTTATTTACTAAAGCCTTTTCACAATAATTACCTATGCATAGGTTCAGAAACGACAAAATTTTATACAAGATTCTACATTTTGAATTAAACCCAAGCACATGTTGACTAGATATTTGTCATCCATAAAATAGATATAAGGTAATTTCTTGGAAACCGTTGAAATTTTTTATGAATCACATTTGACATAGATTTTTCAATGTGAAGTTCTCCGAATGACTGATCATCATGTGATCAAACTTCAAGAAGTTTACAAAATCATCGGATCAAGTTGATTGTTGTTTTATCCAGCATTAAATGTGTGGCTACGGTGAAAACACAGAAACTGTCTTTAAAGCCGTCAAATCCCGACATGATGTTATAAAATAGATGTATAATACTGCGGCGTTGCTGAATTTATTAAAACTTCTTTTGTGCACTGGCACTTTTACTGAAATGTATATACAGTGTTTGTGATTGTGACGGCGTGCAAAGGTGGTTCTGTGGCGGGCAGCGCGGGCGCACGGGGCCGGGCGGGCGGCGCCGGCGCGGGCGCGGGCGGACCTGTCCGGGCAACGGTGTCGCGGGCACCGCAGACCTACTAGCTCTCAGTCCTTTCGCAGCGGCCAACGGTATTGCATGTGCCGCTAACTGTTCCGTTCTAAATAAACATAAGAGACGCGAGGAAACTTACCGTGCAGTGTTATGATGCGAAATTGTGATATTCGGTTTTGGACGGGGTGAATTATTACAGACCCGGTGATATAGACAAACAGGATTCCAGTGCAGTGTTAAAAACGACCGAAGATGCCGAAGATCTTCCTTATAAAGAAGCGGCTCCATGAGCAGCAACTCGGGCTTCAAGAGGGCCAGGAGTTGCTAGCAAGTAAAACAGACCCGCTCTGTCCCGGTTCTCCTCTTGATGATGCTCCCATACCTCTTCTGTCGAAAAAGGATAAGGACTTTGTTGGTAAGTTTCTCAATGTCGTTTTCGTCTTTCGTTATTTTTATTATAATTTTAAATAGTAATAGATGGTGTTTACAATGCTTTTCTTATATAACTTGTATATTATGTATTCGAGCGTCGCCGTTGTCACTTAGATATTTTAAAAAAATAATTGCATTTTGCGTTGTTCTTCTTTCAAATTAGCAGTGCGTTTTTAGGTTTCACTTATTCTAAATATTCATACTAATTCTTAGTTCGAAAATAAAGAATCAATCACTTCCTTCATAACGGCCACTTGTCGTCACGAAAAAAAAGGATACCGTGCTTAGTCCGAATCCTGTTCTCGACACCGCTCTGCCAACCCACATCTACCTGCGATCATGTGGGACTTGCGTGATCCCTACGTAAAGATTATCGTTAATGTTTCCAGTTAATTCATGAACTTCATCTACGGTATTTTGATAAAATCTATTTTTAGTGACAGAGTTAAAATGAGCATTTATTTTCATGTGCTTTATAGGAAAATTTCATTTTTTAAGATTGAAAGTTCGTTATAGAATATGGAATTGTACGTCTATAAACAAAACGTCCTAGCGTCATTCAATATGCTAACGGGCTCAAGTAGCAACAACACGTGAATCACTGATATAACTGTCGTGCACTCGCGACTCTTCACACATGTTTGCTTACATAGATGTGCTAAAATTTACCCATATTATTGTATATTCAATTTTTCGCATAGAATCACGCTTTAAATATAATATGATAATATCTGTTACTCATAGAAATTCAACATTATATTAGCTGTAAATTAAGAGTGAAAATTATGTTTCGTTCGTTTTTCAATCTGAGGCATACGTTATAATGCCCCAAGTTATCTTTATATGCTATACCTACTAATTGAGTAAATATTATTCGATCTAGGTGTAGAATAGTAATTTGAATTAGGAGAATCATGAACTAAGCTGGATAACGATCAATCAATTGCAGAACCTATGTGGCAAGTGTATAGTCGTCATAGCACGAGACAGGAATTGACCGGATGATGTAGGCAGCGAGGTGTCAATGATTGCCGCACAATGGCGCCGCTTCCGCCGGCCATCGCGCGCTTTGTATTTAGGTTACTCACCGCAATCTCAATTGTCATTTCTGTATAATTACCTCGAGTGCTACTGAATTTAACCCGTTCGTTTATTTTTACTTAGTTACATTCGTTCAAATTTTAAATAATTTCAGCACTATGAAGTTCTCAACACTATATGTATGTACTTGTAGATATTCGTGGAAGTGAAACTTCATTACCTCTTATCTCTTTCTAGTAAAGTAATATAATAACAGTTGTGTAAAAGTAGATACGGGAGACTGGCTGCGAATTAAACTTATGTATGTATATACTTTTTTATTAGTCGAACAAAGACGAATCGATCGTACCGTTACAGAAACTACAGCCCGCATACGCCATGTTATCGTACTGCTATTCGATTTTAAAGGGCAAATAAATAAATAAAAAATGTTAAGTAATTACAGGTGAATTGGCACCTGTACAGAAAAGGGCAAGTGAGCAGAGAACTCGACAGCGAAGGTCATACGAGTCACCCCATGTCGCTAATACGAAGAATTATAGATAGAAGGGAAGAATAGGGGTGAATTAAATTGGGACCCAAATAGTTCTTTTATAATATCGGTACTTAATTATGTAATTGTTATTAATTCGTTACGTCATACGTTACGGTTTATAATAAAAAAATTAAGACTAAATATAACATTACAAACCTTGTCATTAAACCTTTTTTGTTCTACGAAATTATGTCAATCACACATTCAAACAAAATTTAAATGGAATCTTTCGACAAAATGATCTGATTACTTATTAATTTGCAATATTATGTATATTTAATTTCCTGAAACGTTTCTATACAAAAGATTTCAACGCGTTACTCTTGTTGAAGCGATAAAATTGCGGGCGGCCCAACTACGGTATATGTACATACATATTATAAACCAATACCGTTATTTTAAACTTTGTAAAGATTGTGCAACTAATAGCCTGTCATTAAAAACACGTCAAAATGTATTCATTTAACGCCATAAAGTTGACGTTAGCAGGTTTTTCGCTAATTATTATCATTCAATCAATTTACCAGTTTTTCCGAATACTTTTAAGAAGGAATTTTGAAGATTAAACTCTTGAAGAATATTGCGAATTGTGATCAGACTAAATGTCCGGTAGGGTTAAGCAAGTGTAATAGAGATTATCACTAGAGAGAGTATCACTAGAAAAGTGTTGGCAGTAGAAGTATGGCCGTTGTCGCATCTCGAACAGCCCCAAAAGGGCTTTGTAGTTCAAACTATGTTACGTGCAATGTTTACATACAATACTTATAATTACTTATAATTTGGTCAGTAGACAGTTCACAGTTAAAAAAAATGGCAAAATAGCCTTATTAGGATTTATTATTAAAATTATTATCAGTACTTGGTAAAGGACTATTTACAGAGTTATATATAGATATGTGGTTATCTATTCAGGCATATACATAAGTAATCATTCGCGTCTAAGAATCGAATTTATATTTATGTAGACTAAAAATAAGTAAATGTTAAAGTTACTAAATAATAAATAAATTTGCAAACTACATTAGTTACACGGGAGCGAGTGAAATGTTGAAAAAATGAAAGATTAATTCTAAACAAAACAAAACAAGCTCTTGAAGTTTATTTCGTTTTAAAATGTCTTAAGAGACAAAACGTAGTAATCTGGCATTTAATACACGCTACTTAAAATAAACTGGAAAATGTATGTATATCCTTTGAGTACTCAAAAAGAATAAAACGTTTTGCCATGTGGCCGGCAATGCCATTGTATCCTTCGTCCATTGTATTTCAGTTACCTTTTTAAGATTTCGCCTTTTCAAAGATTGGTTATCACAAAAAATATTCCGATTACATTCATAATTGTAGTAATCTGTTCTCAGAAGTTCTGTATAGGAAATGAGATAAGGACAATGTATTCAGTTAACTGTTATATTCACTAAGTAGTTACATTTAATTTCTGTAAGTTTCTATAATACATCATTAAGGATAGGAACCATTTCTTACAGAATTTGTGCCTACATACATCCGGCTTTGGATATTTTTTACTATTATAACTAAAGTATCATAATATAACATATCGATAAACATATGCAGAAATATGTATATTTTGGAATGGTTGCTTTTATGTCGTTGTTTTCGTTTGTTTTCTTTGCCCGTTCAATAGAGAGGTGTTCTGCCCGTGAATTTTTAAGTTCGTTCTATACCTACTTACTGTCCACGTCTGCTCAATACTTGCCGTTTGGTACAACACTTTTGCATACTACAGTGCGAGTTACACATGCGAGTAAAACCTGTTTTTAATTGACCGCTACAGTTTTATAATAGGCATCTGAGGTGACTAACTACGTAGGTCTTTTTGACGTTTACTGTTTTTTATAGCTTCCAGCTGTATAACGCACTCCAGATAAGGAGGTTGATGTCCATTACTAACAAGCTTTTGTACAAAAATTACAGCTACTTGAAATTACACGAAGTATAAACAAGTTACATAGTCACAGCGACGTGAAAATATTTCCCTTTATCTAATAATTACGTTTTATAAATATTATATGTAGTTGTGGAGCTCCGTAAGAGGAGGAACGAGTGTAAGGAGAAGAGGAACAAGTGTAACTAATCATTGATTTAATAAATTGTAGTATAATAATTGTGTGAGAACGCAGGAGAGTCAAAGAACCGCGCTACATATAAATGTGTATATATATACATATATACGCTACAGTAGTAAATCCTATCTATGTAGAATGTAACGGAACGTTAACATTAATATAACAGACTGTCATTTCCAATTTTTTGATATCGAAACTAGAAATTTTTATACATGTTGTATTTTATTGCATTACATTAACTTATAGAATTTTGCCTTTCTAATACAAATAAGACTAAATCCATATGTATCTCACAACTTGAAACAATTTATATTAGTATATCAACGATTTAACTGGTTCAAACAATTGGTAAATAAAAATTAAATTAGTTCCATTGATGTTAATATTCCTACTGTACATTAGATATCGTTGCGAATAACTGTTCAAACACGCGCAAAATAATTTTGCGCACGTGTATGCTAAAGCAATGAATGAACTACGCAGGTAATTGACAAATTGTTCAATCATCGTCCAATCATATTTCTATTAATTTGAGATGAAGATTTGGTAAACTTGGAATTTTTAGAAGCCTATTGTTGAACACAAGTCAAAGTCAGTCTACCGTAATCCGTCATTTGACGGGCCATTACGTATATTATCGTAATGCTTTAGAGACCACCAAGCGAGAATATTATCCGCTTAAGTAATAAAAAACCTTTCTATTTTTACAAAACAAATTCCATACAATCCTAAAATTGTTGGCTTAATGTATTGAAGTACGAAAGACCTACCAAGTTTTTATAAATGCTACGCCATGAACACTCATAAAGTTAATAAAAAAAAAACAAAACGGCAAATGTTCGCACGCACACATCTTGAATGTAAGGTCATCACATCTATTCTATTGTTGTGTCATGCCGCCATAAAAGATAATCATTTCGTGTACATATTTTGGAGTAATTTGATGAATGTCGCTCACGATTTTGTATATTCAGAAAAAAATTGACAGTACATATGTATATTACGAATTTTTAAAACTATTGTTCTGCCATAAATCGGTATTATTTATTTCAATCAAGTTTCTTGTACAACAATTATTTGAAGTTTGAGTAAACTATAAACAGCGCTATGCTTGATTTGTCTGTATTTTGGTTCACATAGCTGAGTCACATATACCTATAAATCAAGCCTGAGTACAATATATGTATATAAATTCATCATTCAGACATCAGTTGTAACTGCCAATAGGAATTAAGTGAGCACATTGTGTAAAACAATAAAAATATAAATAAATATCTGTTTAGTCAGAAACCAACCACGGGACGCCTTCTAAGATAGACCGTCATTCCATGTGCCGAACCGATCATCAATTCGTCCGTGTTTAAAATATGGATAACGGTTTTGTCGGATAAATGTCTAATAAAAATTAAATCGCATCTGTTGGAACACAGGGCCGGTGACGAAAACAAATCAATTGATAGCCTTCCGGATACCGGATTTTTTACTTACCGTACCAAACTAGTCGACACTAACCTTGAACACTTCACTAAACATATTTGGGTCATTAACCCTTGCCAAATCTGGTTGTGATTCACGCTGTGATCAAAATAATAAAGTTTCGGACAGTTTTTGCATAGGTTCTTTTAGATATACAACGTATTAAATTGATATTTTTTGTACGGTTTCGTGTTACGTGTTGTTAATATACAGAATGCAAGCCAAATTGATTCTGCAAATGACGGAATTGCATTGAGATTGAAATTTCATTACCTTATGACGTATACCTACTAAACTACATACTATTAGCTTACAATAAACTCAATCGACAGGATCAAAATGTGAATAACGGGACACAAACATTTTTTTGGTCAGTAAAAACCTCGTATCACATATAAAATGTAAAATATATAACGAGTAGTACTTAAGACCACAGTAGAAACGGTCTTCACATGCCGAACCGACGCTAGATAATTGAGTACAAAAAGTGTCCTTCCAAACGACCTTTTGAACCGATCCTTGCCGTGGTCCGTGCGCGTCCGATGTACCGTGTGCCATCGGTATCGGTACTTATGTTTATGGAAAAAAGGCGTCAACGGAATTTTATGTGTTCTCCGTCCAGAGCGGTTCTTCATAGCTGTCTTGGTTTTTATTTAGTGCGTTAAATGCTAACGGCGTCCGATAACCCCGGACACAAGGACAAGCTAGTCAGCCGCTCGGCCGCCCGGCCTCTCTGCCTCGACTCGCTCGCTGTTTTTTTTTATTATTCCACCGAACTAGTTTACTTGCCGTCTTTTTGTACTTGCACAACTTTACATGTCGACTATTGTACTGCATAAACATAATTTAAAAAGTGAAGTAGCCACATCAACGCATTACATTTCGTAGTTAAGAATTACCTTCATCTGGTTTATATTTTGTTAGATTTAGAGATTTATTTCGAAATAGTGTAGATATTTTGTTTGATAGATATCAGATATAGGTATTTTCAAATTATTGTATCATCGTTAATACAATACAACGTTAATACAATAGGTAAGAAAAACTGTATTTGCAAAAAAAATTGATATAAACCTATAAAACCCAAATTATTTACATTTAATTATATGTATTTCAATCATAGGTAAAAACATTGACTGATATAATGATTTCGTATCTGAAATGTAAACCTACATGGTAATAAACTAGAGCAGGGATAAACTAATTAATCATTTTAGTAAAATATCCGTGTAATATTTTAGTGATAATAATTAATGAAACAATTACATATTACCAACGCACAAAATAATACTGGGAGCGCCTGTACAATCACTATGCAGTTTTATGATCAAACGAATTTTTTAATCACTCTAGTTTTATTGTTTCGTGTCTGTATTTTTTTTCAGTGAAGAATTCAAGATTAACTAAAACGGGTTGACTGGTAGAGAATGACTCCAGGCATTAAGTCCGCCCTTTGTACATCCTTGCTTTAGGTGTTACAATAAAGTGTAAATAAATAAATAAATAAATAAATAAAACTTGTGACCTAGGTTCTAATTCATAGTCTGATAATATAGAAATAATACATGGTAAACGTAGTGGGCTCTAATTGAGAATGACTAATTATTGCCAAAACGCGATGTGGAGAACTTCATAATGGCCAAATAATGAATGTTCGCATTCAAGGTTGACGGCACTGTTCCTCGACAGGAAATAGCAAAGTAACTGAATAGATATGGACATGGTAATTACGAGGCCTTGACTTACCGTTTTAGAATAAAAACCGCACTATTTAAATAGACCTCGTTAACAATGACTTTAACGCTAACGTTTGCTGGTATTGTAGGTACGTGCGTATGCTAATTTTTTATTCTGTAATCAAACTTGTGTGGCAGGTTTCGTTACTTTAATTTTGGACGTCACCAATTTTATAAAATTCTCCCCTTCATATCATGTTTGGTGATTGATTGGATTTAGATAATGTTATTATGAGTAAGGTGTTAGGTTTATTAAAAAAATAACTGACCTGTGAAGAAAAAGGTTTTATCAAACAATTTACATACTATGATGCAAAATATGGCATAAATGAATAGTGCAAAGTTGACACGAAAATTTTTTTTGTTACAATCGGATGCAATGGTAAATATAAATAAATTACAAACGAAGTTTTTATGAGGATTCTTAACGGGATCAATAACAATCATGCGCGATTCAAAGAATATTTATTGAAGCACCAACTCTATGTGCAAATGTCAGACGCTCGCCTTAGAGCAAAAGAAGTATCCAATTACGCCAAATAGATACATGAATTAGGTATTGCTTGATTACCGATGGTTAATCGTTCACATTTTTTTATTTATGTACCTACATATAATGGTAGGCAATTTACCTATGATTTTAATCTTGCTTCAACGATTAAGTTACTATTTTACACGTAAGTAACCTTTACATAAAGAGAAACCATAGCAGGTACTGCAGGTACAGTACTACAAAACAGGTAATTCCCAAAATACAAATTGTCGGAGCATCCATAGGGCCAGAAAGGCTGCACGACAAATTAATTCTAACTATTAAAACTTTATAGTCCTATCTATTATAGAAATTAATTCGTTTCTTTGTTTCTTTTAACATTAAATGCGGTTATTGAGACGTTTTTAATATATTTGAAGTCAAATCACAACAATTTTTAAATTTTTACTTTTTGCACGCCGTAAAAGGCAAAATATGGATTGATCTGATAATTCTGTAACGCCATAAATGTACCCATATTTGTGCAAATAAATGTCTTTGTTTTTGTAAATATTTATTGTACAGTTAAGAATTCCATTTAATTGAGAGGGTATTCAAGATTTTTATTTTAATATCTATGATCTTCCGTCATATTGTACGTTATTTTCGGCTTTAGATGACATTTCGCTTAAGTTAATTATTTTCTAAAATATTTGATTTGTAGAACTATCAACCCGGTAATTTTTGTGATATGTTGCCTTATTTGGCAAGTGATTTGGACTTATATTATTAATACTTATTATGTATTATTATATTAATTTGAAATGCTAGAAAAAAGTTCATAGATACTAAAATGGCAATAAAATTAAGCGAAGTAAAATAAAACATTAAATAAAATAATGCATTGACATGTATTTTGTCACCACCTTTTCCATAAACCCGACTGGCATGACGTATTAATCCAATTATGGTGAATAACTTGTGTAAATAAGCAGAGATATCTATTTCTGAAAATCAGCAAATAAAGTAATGTTAGTTTATGGACAGATTTCCCAAATTAGGCGCTGTCACGTCTCGACGCGCAGACGGTTGTAATTACGAAATACGTAAAAAAAGAATTCCCAACAATGCAGCTTTCGTCCTTGGGTCCTTAACAAAAGCTGAGAAAGGGCAAGGGAACTCGTTTGGGTCAACCTTGGAACTTTCACTGACTACCTACGCACTTTTTGCTATATCTAGGCTTATTTGATATACCTTATTTTGGTCGCTAGTTGTTTTGTTTAATCATATTATAAAAAATAAAATATGTACATAAATATAACTTGTAATATTATTTTGCAAAATGTAAATATCTGTAATAAGTCCTTAAATTAACGAACTGAAATTAAATAGTGAATAAATTATTGACTAATTATTGTAATAAATGCTACTAAGATCTATTGTTTAATATTGAACTTGAGCTTTTTCGTAATGAACAGACAATAATATTTTTATTCACCTGTACAGGCAACTTCTCAAAAATCAGTGGTGGTGTAATTTACCTACTAGTAGAGCTTGTTTAGGAGTATTCAATAGAGATTTGTAAAATTTTGCGTTGTCAATGGAAGTTTGTTAGTTTAGATTTAGGTCGAGATTGCATTTGTTGCTTTGTCCACGGGCGCGACAATTATTATAATGCGACACACACATACTCGAACAACAGTGTAGGTGAGTTGCGGAGGCGAGTATTACCGTTATGGAGGCACATACCAGTGACGTCAGCAAGACCATGCCTTCGATGCTATATGAATACTTTATACATTTATTCCAGTAAATTTTTATTAATGTTTAAGCATATCTTGGAAATTGATATGTAATATTCATAAATATTCTTTGTTTTGTTTCAGATCGTGATGTATTTGGTGAAAGTAATATTGGCAAAAATATACACGAGAGGCGTACTAAGGAACCAAGGAGATTTATTTCTTCCATTCTTGGTGGTGACATACCGTATGGTAGTCATCGAGGTCATGTACTCACACAGGCAGAACGTAAACTATATTTGCCAGTTGCAGCAGAAGACAAAAAAACAGAGGATAAACCATTAATAAAAGAAGAAAAAGACCCCTTAGAAAATGATCCCGTCGTCTTGCCCTCTACGAATTCACCATCTCCTGAATCAGCCCCTTCTCCTGGCATAGATAATAATATTACATGCCAAAAAGTATCTGTCATTCAAAGAACCCCGTCACAGTCACAGTTTCGAGATAGTAAAAAAGAATTGACAGATGTTAGCATTCCCGCCACTTTACCTACGACTGAACCCGAACAAGATCAACCTATTGATTATGCTATTGCAAAAAAGCGAGGAGAATCCGAAGATGAAGAAACTGAAAAGAAAATTAGGGAACAAAGGAGAACAAGCAGCTCTAAAATTGCCAATAAAATTTTAGCCAGGCCAGTTTTAGTTCTTCGAAACTGCCCTGGCACTAAGGTTCCTGGAATAATGAATGCTGCTGCTGGTCACGGACGATCAACGGGAGGTAGTAGTACAAACTCTAATACCCAGAGTAGCGGCGGATCCGGAAGTTTTAGCTCAGGCACAGGAAGCACCGCCCCTAATTCAGGGGGTGGTGGTGCTCTTGGCGGTGGGTCTGGAAGCGGTGGTAACGGCCGCGATGGTCGATCTAATTATGGACCTAATAGTCCACCAACCGGAAGTCTTCCTCCCTTCTATGAAACATTGGGCCCTTCAACCAAAAGTGGACAAAATACCTTTAATGCTAATAGTACCTTCTCTAATGAATTTAATATAATTAATGGCTTTAATATGGATTGTGAAAATAATGAAAATACCACTAACTTCCCTGAGCAAAGTAAACAATATTCATTAATGCAAAATGCGCATTACGGTTTAGCTCTTAAAGATGAAGAAATTGATTATGAGAATAAACTAGAAAACCTTGGAGCTATCGGAAATTATGGCAACAATTTTGATGATTCCATGGTTGTGGATATCGGAGAAGATGTTATTGATAACTTCCAGTTTTCGAACACCCTAACATTTTCTGGAACTAATGAAGGCATCATTGGAAATTTGTCAGATTCAGCAGAAGACTTTGCAAGTCTTCTTAATAATCACGTTGAATCCATAACCGATTCAGATTTGCGAGAATCGTCATCAATTACACCTGATTCTGTTCACAACCCTGTGGATATTGAATCCTTAGCAGAACAAGTCAATTTAAGTAGACAGTATTACGAAAAATCAAACTACTTAGCTTTTGCGGGCCAAGAACAAAGTTCTTCATATAATTTTGCTAAGGAGCGTCCAGATTTGTTAATGCAACTAAATCCATTATTGCAACACAATGAGGGTCAAATGCAACAACTGCAAATTCACGTCCAGCTTCAACAAAGACAGCAAATATTATCTCCCGGGTTTCCTTTCACTAGTCACCCGTTAGAGCTGGATTCACCAACCGGCGTATCTCTACCCTCGCCCGGTGGTAACAACTCTCTAGATGGCAGCAACCACATCGAGACTTCCTCACTCAGTCCTGCTGCAGCTGTAAGTCTGAAGAAAGGCTCTGTCAACGAGAGCAAAATTCAAATCTTGCAGCAAAGGGTAAGCATTACTTGATTTTAAGGCGAAGCTTAAAAAAAAACACTCCTTCAATGTCTTCTATCACAAACAATTGTTAACTACCAAAGATAACATTGAAGTGAAAAGAATTCGTTATTATATAACGCTGAGCCTGAATCAACTTATGCTTTCACCTACTGCAGTTATATCAATTATATAAACTATCCTTATCATAGGACAGCTGTAATTGATTAAGCTCAGCTTTATAATAGAATATGAGAAACTAAAACGTTTTTAGTACAAAATGAGGCTATCCTCGGGGAAAATAACTAATTTAAAATGTTATTTCGTTTTCAGCTGGGCTTGCCAGCAGAGCTTCCACTGGAATTTATTAATGGCGGGCATGGAGTAAAGAATCCTTTAGCCACAGAAGCAAACGCAAGACAGCGAGAAGAAGAAAAGAACAAGCAAGTGTTGGTTAGTGAAGACGACCCAACAAAATTTGTTTGCCGAGTGTGCTCTAAGAACTTTAGCTTACAGAGGTTGTTGAATCGACATATGAAATGTCACTCGGATGTTAAGAGATACCTTTGCACTTTTTGCGGTAAAGGATTTAATGACACATTTGACCTAAAAAGACACACAAGGACACACACGGGAGTCAGACCCTACAAGTGCAATTTATGCGAGAAATCGTTTACCCAAAGATGTTCCCTCGAATCACATTGCTTGAAAGTCCATGGAGTCCAACATACATATGCCTACAAAGAGAGAAGGACTAAGGTAAAATTATAATATTTCTAATTCCTGACATAATAATGTTCAGCATTTGATTTTGTATTTAAATTTATATTATCTTGAGTTTTGTTTACGTTTAAAAGTATAACTACATATGTTATCGTTACCATCTTCATATATAAATAACTTTAAAAAATTTCAGATGTATGTTTGTGAAGAATGTGGTCATACAACATCGGAACCAGAAGAACATTACATGCATCTAAAGAAGCAGCATCCATATTCTCCGGCGCTACTCAAATTCTATGACAAGCGCCATTTCAAGTTCACGAATGCATCATTCGCCAATCAACTATTAGGACAACTACCGATGCCTGTGCACAATTAAAGTACATTAGACGTCATACCATGTCAAAAATAATTCTGTGCTAATTTTTTTATCAAAACACATTCCATGAAAAATAATGACGGAAAATGTTAACTTATACGCGTTAATCCGTCCGGTTAATAAAGGCCACAATTTAAAAATATAATGTAGTGCCTCTCATCCAATTCGTATTTCAATTTGGACCGAGTAAAGAGTGTTTCTTTTAATTAGTAATAAAAGCTGTCTTCCAAACTAACTGTAGACATTCCGCATTTAAAATATGTTGAATATGTTATCAGTTCGTGTAACATTTACAGGAACAAGGATTTTGTTCCAATATAAAAATACCTTTAATTTTTTAACAGTCGAAATCTACTGGCATTGGTCAGTTTTTAGGCGTGACTGCAATTAAAAAATCAAAGTATCGGGTATTATGTGCAATCTTTGGTGATGGTACGGGATTATTGTATAAGATTATTATTAGGACTATTTGTAGACTAAACCTTATTTTAAATATATAAGAATGTCTGATAATAGGTATAAAAAAGTTTCATTTCAATTCAGTGTAGGATAAAGTAATGGGAATTTATTGGTTGGTGCTAAAACGCGTGTCAGTCTTGAATCGCTGATTTGAAATGAAGCTATTATGATTCGGATGACAATTTTTGTCCGAATTATATAAATTAAACTGTATAAAACAAAAATCAGGCTTGACAAATCTACTCCACAATACGGAATCTATCCTGGATTTAGTGATATTAGCTCTAATTCTCTCACAAACTATGTCACAATTTATAAGTATTACAGTGTACTTAAAATTAATGCTTTTTTCTTTATTGGTACTTTTTGATTTTAAAAACTATTAATTTGATATTATATAGTGAAAACTCCGCAAGGGTTTGAAATATGTCGTACCAAGTTGAAATGCATTTCTAGAAGTATTTTTATTATTTAAATTATAGAATTGATTGAATAGTCTGTGCTGTGAGTGTGTGTGAGAATTAATTATTCTATTCTTTAACTAAGTTATTTAATACGTTATTTGTTACAATATTAACTTTACATCGAGATAAAGTTCGATGGATTGCGTCTGCGACTTTAGGACCTAGGAAGAAAAATGATGCTCAATTTTGGTACATTTGCGCTTTCACAGCGAAGCTTGTGGATGGATAAGAGAAAAATTGTAAATATATCTAAATTTAGTGAATAGTAAATATTTAAAATAATATCATCTACTTTAATGTAAGTAGTACCTAATTAGCGATAATGAGATTTTTAAAAGATAATTGTTGTATTATTTTGTACAATTGGGTAAGTTTTAATAGATCTGAACATATTTATATTGGCTTGTTAGAAAATTTGGTTTTATTCCACGATATTGTGATAGCGCAATGCCTGGGTTATACCTACTCGTCTGTTGCATTTACTAGCATTTTTACTCTATCGTCAAGCTGTAGTTTCATATTTTAGAAACAAACTTTGTTACTCTGTATTGATAAGCAATATATCATGATTTAAACATTTTCCCGCATTTTTATTTTATGAGGTCCACTATTAGCTGTGAATAGCAGCCTTTAAGAATATCCTATTGGTTCAACACGTGTGCACTCTGATGCTGAGGAACCTATTGAACACACTTCACCATGCTGCCATTTTGCTTAGTGATGAAAAAGGCTCAATGAACACCCGCCTTCGTAATTTTCTCGTTTCATAAAACAGTAACATTAAATTCTAATTTATCGAAGTGCCCCGAGGATGATCATTAATGATGTTAAAAGTCAATTTTATCAATTCCCACAAGAACTGAACGCAATTTAATAAAATAGCGCAAGTGGCAGTCTTTGTTAAAATTCTAAAGCGATAGGTATCTATCTACACGCGATCGCTAATACAATGGAAAGGGTTCCAACGGATATACTAAGTAGGGAATATAGTAAAAGGATTAACAACATAGCTTTAAAGCTTCTGTTATTTACTGGGTACTTACGATTCGAAATCAAAGACGGATATTTTATAAAAAAGCGACAGAGCACAATAATTCGCAGCATTTTCATGGTGTTAGTTGGAAATGTTTGTGGCGTGCACATATTGTTCGTATCCGCCTATCAAGATAATTATTTAACAGTGACTGAAATAATAACTGTGGTTTATTTAGTGATACTACAAAACTGTACGCTTATAAATATAGCAATTCCGAATCGTAACAGCGGATTGATGATAATAAAGACATGCATAAAAATAGACGTTATATTGGGAATCAAAGAAACAAAATTAATGAGGGACATTGCAGCTGCAACCTTCGTTATATTAAGCGTTTTCATAGCTTTTTTCCAAATAGCAATAATTATATTTTTGTATAATGCCTATACAGTATCAGCCGCTATTCATGTAACGGGCTCAATTATTTTCGGTATGATTTTCTTGATTTTTTTCGACGCCTGTTTTCTAGTTGCCTTTTTCACCTTTCTGAGTTTAAGAGTACATTACATGAACATTGCCTTGACGAAACTTGCAAAAGTAAATAGTGAATACTTTGCCAATCAATTCTTCTTTAATGGAATACTTTGGAGGAAGAAATTCGACAAATCGGTAACATTTCACCAAAGAGCCCAAACTGCGCAGTTTATAAAAGTTTTTGGTTTTATATTTAAACAACTGCGCCAGTTAGAAAAATGTTTTAGGTTCACTGTAAGTTTTGAATGTTACTAACCTAACCTACCTATGTTTTATTCCCTTTAACAGTCCTATTAAAATGAACCTGACCTTTTTTAGATTTTAGCTGCTCTGACATCGTTAATTATTGGAACGTTCATCGGAGTACAGACCATTATTATTCATAAAGAGTTACCGGTATGTTAAAACTAGGATTCTAATAAATAACACACGGTCATGTTTTACGTTGTTTGTATTTTTGTTGTCTGTGCAGACCGTCAACATATTGCGAACCGCATGCATGGTTGCATGGGTCCTACTGGGTTGGATGTATTTGCTCAGCATTGCTCAACACATAGATATATTTTATCGCCAAATTGAAAAAACCAAATTAATTTGCAATTACATCCAACTGAAACCAGTTATGTCGGGTAAGTTCATGTGGTTTAATAGTTTTTATGTAGCTGCATGAACACTCTTACCTTTCCAGCTTCAATATAGTAGGTACTCGTACGTACAATCGCGATTGAGCTTCTGCTAAACTATAGATTTGTCGCTTTACCGCCTAACAGCTGTCGATAGCGCTACCGGGTTGCCGTGTAAAGTTTACAGCGGGTAGATTATTTGACTTCAGAGGAGTGATATCTGAAAAAATATAGATCCTACCTGCTTGTACCTACCTTAAACAATCCAAAAAATTGTTCCGTTTTTCTGTCGTACCTACATCCACTGAGATTTTTATGATTTTTTCTTGCATTCAACTAGAAATTAAATTTCGTTTACATATATAATACCGTAACATATTTTTATTACCACCTTTGACATCTCTGATCATTCTTGAGGATTGGTAGAAAATACTATTTAGCATCGATCCGCCTTTTGTACTGCAACTCTTTTGCTTCAATAAAGCATATATGTACAAAGTAAATAAAAAAAATATTAAACATTTATAAAAATGTACAAAAAAGGATGAAGATTTTATAACGTATTTTCAGCAAACGTGTTAAACTTAACCAAAGATATGCTACGCATGCTGGAGATTCACGGGCCCCGCGTGTCGCTGTACGGCGTGCGTCACTACAACAGCGGCGCGCTGCTGCAGGCCGCGGCCGCCGTCTGCGTGTACGTGACCGTGCAACTCCAGCTCGCCGCGCCCGCCGCCCCACCGGCCCGCGAACTATTCCTCAATACAACAGATAACTCGCAAATAAACCTCTCGTTACTGTACAACTCAAAAACAGTAGGTTAAAATGTTATAAATATACAACTATAATGTATTTCTATATGTGTTTTATAGCAAATTACCTCGTTCCATATATTTCGTACGAGTGTCATTTGGTAACAAAATATCTTGCTTGTTGCTAAGTAACTTAACTCATATTGTAATAAGTAGTTCGATGCGCAATGTTAAATTAAGAGTAATTAACGTCACCTACTTGGCTTTGATTTCGAGCATAACCTTACCAATGTTTACCATGTTCGGCATAACTTACCATGTTCGGCCGAACACGCTCGCGAGCGGCGCAGCGGCGAACATTCGACCGCCGCATCCCGGCGCCTTTTTATAACTTACAATTTAAATATCGGTCACCATAACACTGCGGGGAAACTTACACACTTTCGAATATTATTAAATATGTTTTGTAATACTACCAGTGAAAAAAATATAAACGCCATAAATATTTCGATTCGATTTGAAGTGTGTGAAGTCTGCTGATCGGCACATTGCCGGCGTGGTAGATTAGGGCCTACAACCTTCTCATTATGAGCGGAGATCCGCCTCTGGCAGTGGAAAACGTGACTGATTAAAATATGTGTGGGTGGAAATTAAAAAACAATGTACGATATATACATTTTAATGCAATATAAACCAACTATAAAAAAAAATTGGTGGATTTACTGATTCACGCGAAATCCTAGAGCTTGAAATGTTACGATAAAATTCTTACAAACCCTTCGCATCATATGCATTATATTACGCAACATCGTAGCAAATTATGTGTTTGCAACATTTTTTGTATAACGAAAAAATTATAACTTATTGCTTAACGTCCTTTCACTAAAAGTAAGTGTTGCTAGTTTTTAAAAAATCAACAAAATGCTCCAGATACATACATATGCTCTCGGACAGCGTTAATCGTTTTTCGGAAACAGCTCCAAATACTACAGCGCTTGGAAGGTTATTCATTTTAATATAATTGTATTAAACGATCAAAACGGGTCTGTTTAAATAGAATTTGTACGTCCTTAGTAGGTTGGATAGTCCTGAGAACAGTCCATGACGTTCTGTATCAAAGGAAGTTATTTAAACGTCTCCCACTTTATATGAGTACGCCTTTTCTATCCTTCCGTAAGTGAAACGGCGGCGCGCCCACGCTCCCCGCCCCCCCCGCGGCCCCCGCGCCTCCCGCGGCGTCCTGTTTCCCGAGCGACGAATCGCCGTCACGTGAAGGTCTACGCTTTTCCTTTGTAAGCTGCGCCACCTAAAAGTGAAATAAATACATTTGGTTATTTTTAACTGGCCTCTTGGTCGAGTGGTTAGAGACCCTGACTGCAAAACCGGAGGTCGTGGGTTCGATTCCCACCCGGGA
>DWGJ01000915.1:0-23741 GCA_018246895.1 Aspitha aspitha aspitha
CACTTCTATTTTAGAGAGAAATCCGTTCTATTTGAGATCGGATGTGGGTGTTTATATGTTGTAATGCCCACTTATCACCAGGTGTGTTTTTTGCATGATTTCTTTCGATTGGTTGAAATGATTTCCAGACAATTTTCGTGCACGGAGCCGATGCTGCGCATCAAGATGCATTACACGAAGCGCACGGCGTCGCCGCAAGCCGCGGGAACCCAGCACCGGGTCTCCTCTGCAATACATCGACTGAGGTTTACCTGTATATACCTATGTACATTATGACTGTCTTCGAGTATTCACAAGACGGGGGTCGTCATTACATCGTCGACTTTATATCGCTTTAATGTGGGCGGTTCGTCGTGGAGAGTGTCAGGACGCCGCCCCCGTCACTTGAGCGTGTCCGCCCGCAGCGCGTGCCGGCGCGAGTCGAGCCCGGACTGCGCGGCGGCGGTGCAGAAGGCGCGCGCGCGGCGCGTGTCGCGCGTGGCGCTGCCGGCCGCCGCGCTGCGCGTGCGCCGCCTGGCCGTGCACGCCATGCAGTTCCTCTGCACGCGCCCCTGCGCCATGCGCGTCGGTACGGCGCTCTCTCGACTCGTTCCGATCGGACCTACGTTTTATTATATTACACGTTTCAAAACATTTGTCAGACGGCAGAAAGGAAGCGGTGCACGCCGTCCTTCCGTGCTCGTCCAAAGTCCGTTCGGCCGTTACATGAAAACGGATCTATTCCTATTCCTTAACCGTAGTATCACGGAATTTGAATTTTCAATGGCGAAGTGACGAATTGCTATCGGAGGTTTCATGAAATGTACACTTTTTCATCGTATTTCACTCAGCGTCGCTGATGGTGGCGCTGGAGAACGGGCAGGTGCAGTGCTGGTCGGACCACCCGGCCGGGGGGTACCGGGGCTCGTTCCGGGCGGTGCACGCGGCCGGCGACTACGTGTCGGCGTTCGCCACCGACCTCGCCAACGACTACCTCTTCACCGGGACCACCGTCGGCTACGTGAAAGTGTGGCTCGTGGCCAACTACCTCAGGAACGAGGAGGTGAGTCGCCAGGTCGCCACCCGGCCGGTAGCGCGGGGCGCGGGCCGCGGGGCGCTCACGGCTCGCCTGCGCAGGTGCACGTGAACATGCCGAAGCTTCGGCTGACGTTCCCCTTCCTGTGGAAAGATCGCATCGAAGGGCGCGCCAAACGCTGCGTGCGCGAGCAGCCGCTGCCGCTGCTGCTCAACAGCTACCGCGCGCACTTGCGCTGCGTCTCCACGCTCGCCTACCTGGACGATCTGCAGCTGGTGCTCAGGTGTTCCTGATTGTCCAATACTGTTTTTGCTCTCGAACGTTACGTCGATCGCCAACTCGAGCGGTACGAGTTCTGCTCGTCGTTAGGTTCGAATTAGTTCGAACCTGATGACATGACTTTAGCCATGACTAGACCATGTCACACCTACAGCCTCAAACGATCTACATGTATGTGCGACTGACGTTACAACAACTCGCGCTCGCATTCGATTGATTTAGTATTTTTCCGTTTACACATCAGAAAACAAATCTATCTCCGCTATCTTGCTTGAATACCTACAATAATAAGTATGTATTACATTGTACTTTATTTTATTTAACTAACAATATTTTAACAGATCATAAACAAAAGTGTTACTAACAAAGTTACCAATGTAAAACTCGGCCCGAAATAAAGAGTTAGGTAGTGTTATTACTCTTCTGTAACGGATGAATCGATAGGTAAGCCAAATAGTGTAGTAGAATTTCTGAGGATTCAAAAGTTGCAATCATTAATCTACAACACTATAATAATAATAATAATAATAATAAATAACTGGGGACTATTCCACACACGGCTGTCTGATCCCAAATTAGGCAATTAATTGCCTGTGTTATGATAACCGGACAGCTGATAAACATACATATATACATACGATATAGTACTTATATAGATATCTTTATTACGCCCAGACACAGAACAAACAAATGTGCTCATCACACAAATGTTTGTCCCGGGTGGGAATCGAGCCCACGACCTCCGGTTTTACAGTCTGGGTCTCTAACCATTCGACCAAGAGGCCAGTCGAGCATAGGCATAAATGCTTTTAATACAACTTTGTTAGGATACAAATGAAAGTTTTACGTGCTTCTAATCGATCGTAAACGATGATATCAGGAGAGCGAACGCAAGGCGTACAACCCGCGCAGCTTCTGCAAGGTGTACCAGATGGACCACCAGCCGCTGAACACGGGCGAGCAGAAGGATATGGCCGAGTTCTTCATCGACCTCGTGTCCAAGCTGGAGGAGATGACGCCCGAACTGAAGCAACTCGTCAAGACGCTGTTTTGTGGTGTTCTCAGTAACAACGTTGTGTCGCTCGTGAGTGATGCACCTTCAATACGTATATGCTGCCCACTTAGCAAAGGATATAGCCGTACCTGGCCAATGCTAGTCTGGTAAATAGTTTTTTTTATTATTGTAAAATAGGGTTGCGTTTGTCTATGAACTTATCTAATGGTAAGTGAGGTGCAGTCCAAACGCTTATTCACTCTTGTTTTGAATGACTTGACTTTGACTTTGACTGCATCCAACTTACTATCAGGTGAACTCGCAGTCAATCGCAAGCCTATTGCACAATAAAAAAAAATCCCAAGTTGTAAGTATAGGGAAAAATAGATATATCTATACTTCTATACTCATATTATAAAGCTGAAGAGTTTGTTTGGTTGAACGCACTAATCTCAGGAACTACTATGACTAATAGGAGTGGAGCAGCAATAGCAAATGTTTCAAAAACGGGAAAATATTGATTCCCACGAGCATAGTTGCACAATAAAGAAATTATCCCAAGCTATAAGTATAGGGAAAAATAGGTAGGTATGTGTAATATAAGCACGTATGTGTCAGGACTGCCCGCACGTGTCGCGAACGCTGGAGGAGTTCTACACGGTGCGGTGCCAGGTGGCCGACATGCGCAACCTGCACCAGAGCCTCGACGAGGTCACCGTCAAGGACACGCTCGAGGGCGACAACTGCTACACGTGCTCGCACTGCTCGACCAAAGTGCGCGCCGAGAAACGGTCCGTACCGCACGCACTATGCTTATCTAATCATTACCGTACCACTCAGCCTCACGCCACGCTGGAAAGGGGTGGATTCTTGGGACGCTAGTATGTGAATATAAACCATTTCATATAAACCAAGGCCCGCGGGAGTTTTAGTGATAACGCCTTTGTAACATGAACATTTAGCATCACCTAATTTTTGATACATTTGACATTCATCTCGTTTTGAAACGATTTTTCATTTGTTAGTTCTGACGCTAAATAACTTTAGCGGTTTTGGGTATTATGAATGATCATCGATATTTGGCGGCTGTATTATCAGCTAATATTTGGTACACTTAACAATCAAGTACTTTAGAAACATTTCACCGATACACTATTTTGACGCAAATTACGATCATTAGTATTGAATCTCTGATTTTGATCATCTATTTTTGGCGTTGACTGTACTTGTGTCCTCTTTGTGAATATCCACGAACCAGGAAATCCTAGTGTAGAGGCTTGAGTGTGAAGAGTTATTATTATTAATGATAACAGTTTATCAAGAATGTGTGCAAAAAATATTTTTACGTGTAAGGTAACCTACCGGTTTACAGAATTGCGCGTTCTATATACTCATACATATGTTCCTGATGATGGTAAGCGTTTTCTGTTCATGTATGTAGGAGTATGTCATCACGCGACAGGCTGTCGCGCTGGTAATCGCTTCACTTCCTGCGATATTGACTGATGTTGTGCCGACGGATGTGTGATTATGTCATTATTTTTAACCGAGAAAGCACGTAGATAAACGTTCAACTTATTTAGAAGTTTTTATTTACCTTCCAACAGCTATCTTCGATCATACTAAACCGAAACCTATTTAAACATTGTTTTTATTTAGTAATAAAGAAACAATGAACCTTTTAGTACGATTAACAATTTACTTAATTGAACAGGAACACATGAATTCCCACCACATTGGCATATAAATACCGAAGGAATGATCTTATGGTGATCAACCGCCATATGAATCGAAGGTTAATTATTGTGGTAGTAAAGTGTATTCGAGTGTACGGCGAGTGTATCCCGGCTGTATCTGATCCGGCAGGGACCCCGTCCCCACTTCAGTAACTGGGTCGCGCAGGGGGGCATGGATTGGAGGTTTGGGGGCTCCAGGCCGGGAGGGCGTGGTGTGAACTCTCGCAGCGTTTTTGTAGCAACGCGTCCGACCGATCGGCCCAGACCGACTCGTACTGCACGCTCTCGCGCCAATTTTGGAAGTGAAATAAAGATTCACACACCTTTCTCGAGAACACTTCCCAATAAAAAGGTCTACTTACATTTTGTATTTGGTTCATTTTTGTGAAATGCCTTCCGAACTCCCATAAATCAACGCCGAATTTTAGCGCCCAATTCTTCACTCTGAAACAATAATATACATTATAAAATGATTAATCGAACGTGCATGGCATTTTGGGAAAAATCAATTTCTCATTATGGTGCACGGTAGAAATAATACCTAGTAATGTATACCAATGTGATTTATTACGTATATTGCTCGCAATAGCGGTTCAATAGAAACTTTCAAAATTACGCGCACTCATAATAGGCTCCTAAGAATAATTTGAATCCCAAAACATCAAGGTTATTAATACGTACCTACTATTAAAAATCTGTATCGAAATGTAATAAAAACAATTTTATTAGTGCAAAATAATACAACGTCATTGAAAGATGTAATCCTTGGCTTAGTGTGATGTATCATAATGCGTTCCCCGGAATGAAGGTGAGATGAAATACGAAAGGACGGCACGAAATTTATTTTTAAACATTCCTAATAACTCTGTCACGGCGAATAAATGCGACTGGGGGAGCAGGTTAAGCATTTTTTCCACTTGGACGATCAACTCTCTTACACGTAACTAATGTTATCAGCGGTTAAACATTTATAATGTTGGATTATGACAAATACATTTCGATTATGGGGATGAGAGAGGGTATAGGGGCAATTTAATTAAACAGAATCCTTGATACCTGCGTGTACCGGGGGGTGACGGTGTGCGGGTCGCGATTGAAAATGTTTTACCATTATTCCCTGCCCTTTTACCGAATTATATTATTTGTTTGCTTGTAAGTGTTGCTAGTTTTTTATATTTTCGCAGAAAGAAATTCTAAGATATTTAGCACAGCTGTACTCACCAGTAGCAAAAAAAATCATTTGTTCTCATTTTTTTTTGTCGATATGGAAACACTACTCGTAAGACGAATGACAATACAATGATAAAATCGGTAGATACTCGTACAGTTCTTTTTTATACTTTGTTGCCATTTCCTATTATAGTTACTCTTATAAATAACAAATACTTAAATGAAACGTCAATATAATATATTATATGTACGTACTTGTAAATGGGTGAGAATTCAAAATGAAGTTGGATAATCAAGTCGGTAATTACCGATGTTAGTTATCGAATAGGTATTTTCTACATATTAAGTCAATTTGTAAGTTTGTATATAAGTTGAACGTTACCGCGAACTTTTTCGGACTATTGAAGAGAGGCAGATTCCATTCTAAGGGCTTGGTTTCAGGCACAAAATTATTTGTGTTGTGTGTCTGCACGTATTGTGATAGGGAAAGTAGCTGGTTTAGTTAGAAAATACAGTTTGTATGTAGCAATCGCATCACTCGCGGTAAACGAGATGAGGCCCCTGATTATGAAAAATGAAATTGATAGCAGTATCGTCGAATACCTACTCTATTTTCCTGTTCCGTTTCGCTAAATTCAAATTGTTCCCCAGTACGTCCTCATTAGCAATCGGGGAATGTTTCGCGGGCATTGTTCCCGCAAGTTCGGCCGTCACCAACAGAAGTTACGAATTTAAAATTATTTAAAATGTTCTTCGGACGACAGCAGGTGTTTGCAAGCGGTCGCCTCCACCGCTGGCAATACTCCGCCGGCAGAATGGCAAGTCTTCAGCGAATTAGGCCTCAAAACGGTTATGATAATATTAAGTTTCATATTTGTTTATTTCACCGGTAACCACAAACATTAAACAAAATGTTGTTCTAGTTGTAAAAACATATCTAACATTATAGTTTAACATATGCGTAATCGCTTTTGAATAACGCGTGCTCATTCTTCTTTGCATTCGTAGCAAAGTTAGTTCTTTGCCCTTGTTAATACTAAATATAAAATTGCGATGTTCATTTTTATGGCCTCTAATAGTATGAAAACGAAGCTCTACGAAATTCTTAAGACAATTTGTACACACTTCTTTATACACAATTCCTAATTTCGTTGACGACTCTCACCGTCACTGGTTATAAAAATTTATGCATAATGCATAATGCATGCATTTTTGTATAATTTTTAATTTTCAAACATTTCAGTGCAGCATGCAAATTGAATAACATGAGAACTGGCTGTGATCACATAAGATATACTCGTAAGTAAGTTATACTAGCCGCACTGCATAGTCACCTAGATCTGTAAGTTTAACCAATTTTTAAAATAATAATAATTATTGTTTCTATACCTAAATCGGAGACTCTCAAAGAAACTACGGCTCTGTTACAAAAAAAAACAAATAAAATTGGATTAGACAGCAAAAAGCCGCTTAAAGTATCGGTTTAAGCATGGCGCGGCAGTAGGTATTGCGGCGAAACCGGCTTATTTGCTGCTCACCTGATATTGCGGGCACATTGCTTGCTTACATTATAAAATCATTGGAATTTAGCTCTTAAACTCCACTTGACTGCACTTTCAATAGTTCAGCAAAGCATACACATTGAAGCTATCACTTACACATTCAAGATTACATATTGTATCGTAACGTAACATAATAATGTGTTCTTTGCGTTAGATTAATGACCGCGCATCTCATTGTTCGTGTTGTTATCAATTTACGCGATTTCCAGGGTCGAAGTAATAAACATTGTCATCAGTCGACTTCCGTTACTATGTATGTGTGCATTAATTAAATATTCAATGTGAATATGTGTTGCATTTATAAGGAGAAAAGTCCTAAACCTGTATTTTAATTTCAACTCTATTGCTATGGTATTTTAACGGTAATTATGATTTGCTTAAAAAATAACACAATAATAATTAATAAGACATCTTTGCGGAAATCGGTTAGATTTCGGAATTCCATTGTCAACGTACGCATGATACTACTAGTGGCTAAAGTTTTCATAGCTTCACTAGCTCATGGCAGTTGTCTATTAAAGTTAGTTCATTAAGGATGGGGAATGATAATATCTTGCTTGCAGCGACTCTTTAGCAGTTCTTTTATTAATCAGCGTCGGCGAGCTGGCAGACGGGGTGTCAGACGCGCTGCGTCCTTACGTAAGCCAGCCTCCGTAGTACGTCGCCGCCCGCCCCGCGCCCCGCCCGCCGCCCGCCCCGCTCTAGATCAATACCAGAGCCGGCCGCCTTTGACATGTGCCTCGCGTGCCGCTCCGCAAATATTTACGTTGTGGAAACTGATCATAACTAGTCTCATTTGCCTATTTGTGCCCACCACCGCGCCGACGATTTTATTGGTGTCAAAAGGAATTTAATTGACAACGATCAGTTTGTAACTTAATCCACGCTACTATTGTTATTGAATCCAGACATGCCATTTTTCTTTAGTGCACGCACAATTGTACTGCGTGTTGAGTGAATATATGTACACAGTTGGAACGTTACGGGCACTAGTTTTCTGTTTTGCGACATTATTACAAATGCATTTAGACCGAAAATTAGCTGTATTTTATAAACAGCGTGAACATTTAAATAAAAGTGAAAAACTAAGCATCGTCCATATTTCATAATGAAACTCTATTGATTCCTTTCGATTTATTTTGTGTTATTAGTTTCGTTTCTAATTTTTTTTTATATTTTTAAAATTTTTCTTTTTATACATACATATGTACATACTCGTATGGCACTCAAACAATGCAATTGTAAACGTTTCTGTATTAACAAAAATATCACGTACACGAAAAAGGGACAAATTAGGTATCATTGAAAAGGCTTCGTTTGGAGTTGCGCGTTCTTGGGGCAATTTTGTTCTTTACCGCTCCTGACTTCCTGCTCGGAAGCTACCAATGATTCTTGTTCGGCTTGTATAAACGTATTTCGCTGAATGTGTCAAGCACATTTTGAACTTTTGAAAGATTGGTTATTATCATATTTGCAGTTAAATTATGGTTTGCATCATTATATTATTATTTGCAGTTAAAAAATTTATGGCTGAGTAGTATCCATTAGTTATGTACGTATATATGGTAATGCTCCAACACAATCTATTAACATAATCATCTATCCTCTTGAGGTTAATGCAAATATTAGACACATATGAATATAATATAATTTTTACATTCCTTCCTTTTCTCTAGTTCGAGTGTGTTTTTAGATGCGTTAAAAAAAAACTTAAAAATCAACTTGGATTGCTTAGTGTCGATATCAAAGTAGCGTTTTATAGAGCCTTTAGGAACTTGTTTCCTGCGAGTTTCAAGGTACGAAACCACGCGCATGTGACGATCTTTTCGCTGGCTCGCTGTGTTTTAGAAAAAGAAGAGACCTAAGAAATCTCTGTTACTTGCGGTGGCGGGTAGAATGAATTTTGTCTGAAGTTTGTGTGATTGTTACAAATGATTCTTGGAATGACTTCAATGATAGCACCGTGACCCTTACCCTTAGATCCTTAGAAACCTTTACTCCTTATTCTAAAATATCTTGATATCTTGGATATCAACATCTTTAATAATGTGGTTTATATCAGAGAAAAGAAAATTATTTGTTCAAAAGTTTGATTAAAATGTGTGAATTTCGATATGAATATGTAAGATAATTCGTATTGTTTAGTTGTAAAAAGCTCAAGTTCGCATATACATGAAAATATATTATCCTCACCTGAAAAATTATTGTTACATTAAATTTCTTTATTTAAGTAAAACATATATTTCCAAGATCTCTGTTCTTATGAAATTATAAAATGTCACGTAGCCGCTTATGCGTCTGACCTGACTCTGACCTGACGTAAGAATTACATTCACAGGGTTAACATTTTGAGCGATCCAGCCTGCGGGGCATACAAAGTGGTTTGCTTCGCGTACCTACCGTAGCCGACTGACTAAACCATCCCTTCGCGTTTGCTCATGCTTCAATGCAAAGATCCATTAGGTACATTTAATATTAATGCGCTCTACTTGATGTCAAGTCACTCACGTATTCAATATCATTATGCTACCCCTTTGGACTAAACTGGGACGCCTCATCAATCTATCTGATAAATTTGTGTTTTTTATTAAAATTACAAAGAAAATAATGATACAGGTTTGTTTTAAGCAGGGGACTAATAGTGGCTAATTAATATATATGTATTTACTTATTTAATGGAAATGGAAGAATTGCTCGGAAAAGAAGTAGAGAATTTAAAAATTGTAAATCTTCCCATTTAATTAAATAACATTAAAATGTGTGAATACTACCACAATTGTCAATATACTAATATAGAGTACATACTTTATGTAATTTCATCATTGGTGTAAGTAATGCAGTAACGGCTTAATGGTTTTGTTATCTGCCTCCCACTCCGGGAAGCTGGCACGCACCTCTGATGTTGAAACAATTACAATATTTTTTTATTATAGTCATTTTCCATATGTTTGTGATCGATAACATAATATTTTGATAGTATTGACCCGCCCCAACAATTCCACCGTGAACTCTCGCCGTCCGTGAATCACCGCCCACGCTGCAAGCTCACTATCTGTACTCATTTTATGCCCACGCGAGATTTTATTACGTAGACGATCAATGTTACAATAAAATACCAAGAAGGATTAGAAAGGAATTCAACGTAAACTTAATGTCAATGACTTTTACGAGTTCTACGTTATTTTTGGCCACTACTTACTTCAGCTAAACGCAGTTATGGATTTTAAGGGATGAAAAAGCTTCAATTTAATTAACACACATCAGAATACAAGGATTATTATACGATTACGTTAGGTATACTCGTAAGCGCGGTTGTTTGTCTGTTACGAACTGGAAACCAGAGAAAGGACACTTAAACACCCTTAAAAGGCTTTTTAACGGTTATCTCTTTTTTATCTATGGGAATCGTTTAAGTTACGGCGCGGAAGCCACAGGCCACAACAAATTTTTTTTAATGAATTGAATGATTTTTTGAAATATTACCACTGTCAGAAAAATATGTATACTTACGAATTGTAATTGGAATGTCCGCTGTTGTAAAATTTTGTAAGCAATAATAATTATTAAATCTCCGTGTTATAATACTGGCAAGCACATGTGACGTTCAACTTAGTCGTTTTTACCACTGGTAATAATTCACTATAAACCTGCGGTAGGATTAAGGTTGCCAACTTTTTTTGACGAAAAACACGTATAAATCTGTTTGAATAGGAAAAAAAAGTATTTGAAAGAAAAAAATACAGTAGGATACGTTATTATAAAGTATGTTTGGCAACCATTATTTTGCCCAATACCGAAGACATTCTAAGCCAAAACCCGGCCAAAAATATCTATAATAGACGACAATGTGCGAAGTGTAAAATATTTTTGAACTTTCTTTCTTTTTGTCTTTGCCTACCCCAATAGGGAAAAGGCGTGACGTGTACGTATGGAACAACAGGTGGCTTGCGTGTCGGCTGATGTTTTTATAATATAAAAAGAGTACTTACGACACGAACGACTTTTCTATGCCACACCCTTTGTGCCAAGACGCTATGTGACAAATAATAAGATTTTCTGTTCACGTCGCGGTTCTGAGGAAACAACTCTTCAAGTGACAGACTAAGAGTAATCGGATTTTGTACAAACATAGTTTCAGATTCTTTATAACCTATTACGAAAAACATACAATGTAAATAAAACAACAATTTAAAATATGACTTGGTATTTTTATAAGCTCAAAGACTTTTTGTTTGTATATATTGACAAATCAAATTATATTTAATTGTTCTCGTTGCCTTATTCACTTTATTACATATTGGAAAGTACCACGTAAAGTTAAATAAGGTACGCATTTCTTGCCGAAAAGTTGACGGCAAGTATTAAAAAGTAGAGATTGGAGGGATGATAGAGATATATTTTTATAGCTTTCGAACTCCATTATAAGATTTAGTAGGCGGATGTTCTCGCAATTCCATAATAAAACTGAAATATCCTTTGTTGGGTACAAGGCGACCAAATCGAAGGGCCATTTATCACGAATTGATCCATCCTGGAACTCGCAACTGTCACTTGTGAACTTTTTCGTTTAGCAAATCGCGGTTTAGGGCGCCAACACGTCATTACCGAAATTCATCTTCTTAGTATCGCCTGAGGGAGGCTAGGGGTGTCATGGGTGGTTTGTGTCGTAATTGCCTGTCAGTGAAGTGCTTTGCCGAGCGGAGTGAAGCTTGTCCAAACTATTGGTACTATCGCTTGTGCCTATCATATTGATATTACATATATATCTTTTAATAATTATAACGCTGTCATACCATTACGGAGCGACGTTAATCTGAATATAAGTAGAAGCATTAGATCTGTATAGCTTCAAAATTATTTAGTATTGGAAATGTTCATTAGGTTTCCTAATAAAAACTGAACATGGAAAGCTTATAAATTCATATCTGCAGGTTACCACGCTCTAAGTATCCCATATAACACATTGTGCTAAAAGGTAAATTCATGGATTTCAATCTAATCGTGGATCTGCGTTTATAGCTTGCAGAGATAAGATTTTGCATGTGATTCGTGTCTGAAAACCGGAGAAAACAAAGGGGCTTTGAATATTGAAAACAAACAAGCTTCCGGCTCTCACTAGTACCGTAGGTAGGTACTTTAGCAGACGTGTATTCTCAAGCAGGGGAGATGTTTGGCTAGACCCCGTTTTCAAATTAACCGTGAGCTGCATACTGTCCCGCGTGCATGGAGCAGCGCTTGCCGGCGACGCTTAACGCTTTTAATGCGAAATTAAAACACCCTTCTTCAGGCACACGGAAGCATTCAGTGCTTTCCCTAGATTCGATATTTCTTTATCGTTTTTACGTCCACCGTGTGCCAAAATGGAATTTTAATAATCGAAAAATGTCTTCCTTTTTAGCTTTGAGGAATTTTATTAATTGTAAAATTAAATGAGTTTTTTACTTTACATTTCGTTCCGCTCTTGGACACATTTACTGCAACTGGGAGAGACCTAGAGCAAATTACACCACGCTGTTCCAGTGTGGAGAACATATTACGATATAAGAAGTATCATTAAACAAATAAATAATTGATTCACTTTCTATAAAATGATTTATTATGCTACGGTGTTACTAATAAATTAAATAGAAATTAAATAATCTGTTTCAGATGCTAATGCCAAGTTTGTCGAATAAAATTACTTAGGAATAATAAAATTATGAATTCATTTTATTGGTTCTATATCAATGAAATGTATTGCAATTAAACTTTATATTAATACGATAAGTAAGAACTTCCAACTAAAAGTTCTTCAAAATTATTGTAATTATTAAGAACATACATTACAGACACATCACATTAAGATCGTTTTAAATATATGTGTATAATAAATACATTTCGGAATCATGTATAAGGTTTTTGTCTTGGGATAGTTATATCGGAATTGATATAATTACTTATCATAGAGATTTTAAGTCAACCAAGATATTTGTAGCTTTAATAAAGGGCAGCATTTAGTTGAGTGAATAAATCATATTGAAAGGATCAAGTGAATGAGATTCTTACTCATTATGAGGTATGTCTTCGAGCTGGTTAGCGAGCGCGGCGGCCGCCAGCAAGGCGACGAGCAGCAACGTCGGACGGCGGAACATGCTGCTTCTCAGAGCCATCGCACTCCCCACATGACAAGACACGCTGAGGCCGCACTGCACTGACTCCTACATCGAGCAACACTCGCTCGCACTACACTCAAGTGTCACCAGGTTTACTCATGAGTCATCGGATTGTGCGTCGGATCGGGTCGGCCGTGGCGCGGGCGGGTCGCAGGGCGAGGACAGAGTGTCGCGCGGGAAGCCGGCGCGCCGCCGCGGCCCCCGCCGCCGCCCTCCGCCCCGCGCGCCGCGCCCCGCCCAGCCGCAGTGACGCTGCGCGCGAATCATACGCCCAATAACGCAGCGGGTCGCTACTTATTATTAAGATTTATTTGAACATGCATAGGTCGGTGGTCAGCGATGACACGGAAGATCTAAGAGATATCTCCAGGGAAGCGGCGAGGGATGCATCCGCTACACAGAACTAGGCATTAGCGAGGAGTTCGTCGTTGGCGTACATGACTGATCGTGGTTAAATAGTGGAGGAAGCTGGACGGCGAGAGGTTGCGAAGCGGAGGCCGTTGAGGCCGCGCTGGCCGAGGCCCGCCACGCCGCCGCCACGCACATGCGTGGGCACGCCGCCAGGAAATCCTTTATTGATTCCCGCGTTCCAGTTTTCTAAGGAATGTCGCAGGCGTTGTTACCGCCAAAATTCCACCCGCTCCATTGTAATTCGAATTAGGAATCACCGTTATTTCGGCTGTATATTTGATTTGTCCTTGTCTTAACTAGAATAATACCTTCTAAGATTTTTTATCAACGATATTATTACAATTTCGGTGACATATTAAAGAAATCATACAATAACGTAAGTATTGTCTACACTTTGTAATTAATGTTCAAACTCATAATCATGAACTATTACGTCCTAAACCGCTGTTTATTGCAAAACAGCAGTAAGACAATCGACAGCAGGATTTCAAGTTTACATTTTTAACAAGCGGATGAAAAATTAATAAAATTAAAATAAAATTTATATATATATATAAATCTGAAACGATAAATAATAATGCATTAGTGTAAATTAAAACGGAAATTTAATAACAAAAGTATACATGTTGGGTTTATGTCATAAATGAAACATTGACGTATAACTTTAACGCATTTTATTTTTCCAATACAGTGGGAAAGTTTGATTTTTGTTGTGAAAAGTTTTCATCGCCTTCAAAATTTATTTTGAAAACGAGGTTTTAATTTTTTATAATACTAGGTGGGTACAATTCCTGGTTTAATTCTTTATTTTAAATATAAAGTGGTAGATTGATGTTTTTACAGTTATTTCTAGCGAATTTTGAGATAATTATAAAAAATTTTAAAAGATTTTCAGGACAAACAGAAAATGAGCATTATGGATATATTTCCTCTCGTATTGACGTTAACGGTGTTATACCTATTGTTAAATTAAAAACATCCCTACAGCATACATCGAGACGCATTCCTTCATTTCAACCTATAGGTAGTTTTTCGACAATACGTCAGTAAATTGTATAAAAATAAATTGTTACAAAAGATAAATTGTTACAATAGTCCATCCCTATCTACCGCCGGCATGTCCCGCTCACTCCACTAAGGCTAACAGTAACGCTATATTTACAAAATATCATTAAGTTACATATTTATAAATTAATATAATCTAATAAGTACTCTGCACAAATGTCACAACGCTATTCACTATTTTCATCTACTGAGGTCAGTGTCCGCTCGCCGGTTGGCTCCATAGCCGTCAATATTCACATCGTACGTTATACTCCCTATATAATTGTACTCTGAATTTCTGATTTTTGATCGCTAAATGCAGTCTTCGAATACATCGTGAGCTTACAGAAAGATCACAACGATACAAGTTAAGTATATAAACATATCTAAATAATCTCATAAATAAATGCCTTAATTAATATACAACCTACTTAAATAATTTGTACAATAAATCCGAGTCAGAGCCGCAGTCGCGCTCGGTGACGGCGTAGACGCTAAATAAATAATATGATAAATTATTACAATAATATTTGTCCACAGTCTTCAGTGACGTAAATATGTAACAATAACATGCGCTGACAAAATGGAAATGTCTTTAAAATAGGAACATACGAAACAATTGTATATTCAATATTGTAGATATTTGGTCGATACAGTTCAATGTTTAATAAGACAAGATCTGTTGAATCGTTATGGAGTACTAGTATAGCACGCTATGGAATGTTTCTGTACCATTTATACGTGGTTCCTATCTTTGTTTGTTGTTGTTGTTTGTTTGTTTGTTTGTTGACGCGGTTCGCTTCTGATATGTGATGCTAGTACTCCATAATATCTATGTAACGCCCATCGTAGCCTCCACTTTAATTAACATTTTTACGCGGAACCTTAAACGTATATCTTCGTAATACCATCTCGAGGCCATGGATAAAACTACCGTTAACCTCGTAGCACGTCTACTAACACATCTCAATTTCATGAGACACATTACTCCATAACTTTAGGTAAAGATGTCAATTCGTCCGAGCCGATCGCCCGGTTCACTAAATATAACGTAAATTCAAAGAACACACGACAAGTTGTTGTCTAATGTCTGGACGAGTCACTCTCATGGCCTGAGTCCCGCCCGTTCTCCCGCGGCGAGGCGCGGTGCTCCCTCTCGTCCCGGTATCTCTCCCTGCGGTCTCGTTCTCTCGATCGCTCCCTCTCCCTGTCCCTATCTCGATCTCGATCTCTATCTCTATCTCTGTCCCTGTCTCTGTCGCGGTCGCGATCTCTATCTCTATCTCTATCGTCGTCGCGATCTCTGCGACGGTCGTAGTAGTGATAAGATCGTCGAGATTTCCTGTCGCTCGGTGTTACAACTTCGACCTTTATATTTGCCGTAGCCGTTACCTGCAGGAAAAAATATAAACACATATTAATTTCCAGCTGTCATATATATTATTAACGAGCGAGTTGTATGTGTATCATAAGGCTAAACTGAATTACTACTTCGTTATTAGTACCCGTCTTAGGAGCAAAACAATAGAAATAGAAATACTTCATTGCTTTCCAGTTTAGGTACATTACAATATAAGTAGCAGCTTGTGTTAGCAGGCTCTGCTCTTCCGCAGGGTTTACAAAATAATATTTAGATAGAATAGGATACATAATCATTACAATTTACCAGTATTTCACAAGTACATAATAGTAGTTGGTCTGTGCACGTGCATTTTTATAAGAGTTTGTATATTCAATGCTTGTGTGTGTGTGTGTGTGTGTGTCTGTGTGTGCGCGTGTGCGTGTGTGTGCGTGTGTGTGCGCGCGTGTGCGTGTGTGTGTGTGTGTGACGACAATAGACGATAAGTTTGATTTAAATGGAATACGGGTAGTACATGAATAAAGTTTTACCTTAGTAGTAATAGCTCCGCCGTGTGGTGATTTTAATGTGGGTGTAGAGCGGCCCGAGGCCGAGTCGCTCCCGTTGTACGTGGTAGTCTCGACCACGACCTCCGGCTGCACTACTATCGACTGCATCGACGACTGCACTGAGTGTGCGGAGCTGTGCCAGCTGGACGGCTCCTCCGTGATGGTGGTGAGCGACGGCGCGCACGGCCGCGGCGCGGACTTGCTCGCGCGACCGCACTTGTCGCCCCCGCCCGACCCCGAACCGGACTTGCGAGGGTGCACCGGCGAGCACTTGGGGGACGGCGTCGACAGCCGCTCCGGATGTTCCAACGGCCGAACCTACAAATAAACATTTAAACATTGTTTATTAAACAGAGACAAAGACATTTATTTGCACAATTATGGGTACATTTAGAGATGTTACAGAATTGTTACATAGTTCACTCCATATTTGGCCTTTTACGGCGTACAAATTTAAAACACGATTTTATTATTTATTATGTTTACAATTACTAAATCATTTATTATTTATTATCTAATTTTTAAACTATAAGCTTATATTTAAAATCGAGACAAAACAGTTAGTACCCAACGTTGTACATATTATACCAAAGTCTCAAGTATACCCGGGGTTTACATCGGCTTTAGTGCAATGTAGACCGAGAGGAAAAAAGCCGGAGGAAAAAACCTCACGGCACTCTTCTGGACAGCTGTTTTTAGTTTTATATATGAGTAATAACAATTTTAAGGTCGTTCTTCTAAGTACTCGGCTATAGAGTAATAGGCTTTTTTGATCAAGTATATTTTTAACTCTTTTTCAAAGTGGCCGTAATTTGTTAAATTTTTTATCGATCAAACAACAAAGACAATGCCAATTCTGTTCTACGTCGCATCCATATTCCGTTCCCAACGCTGGCTGGCGACGGAACATTCTCGTCGCGCACCGACAAATGAAATTCTCGATCGAGAGAAATGACAGCATCACTCTTTTTACAAGTTTCGATAGCGCGACTGCGAACTGCGATATTCTTCTCCATAAAATATGAACACAGCAATTTGTACTTGGGCGCACAAGCGAGCGAATGTATTTCGTGTCGGGCGCGCATTCGAAAATAGATTGGTCAATGCAAATTGGAAATCCCTAATATTATAAATGTAAATGTAAGTTTGTTTGTTGCGGTATCACAAGAAAACTACTAAACCGATCATCATTTAACTTTGTACACATATTCTTGGAGGTATTAGAAGTAACATAGGATATCTTTTAAGAAAAAAAAATTCTTTTTACGTACTTTGTGACACTGATTTCCTCGCGAGCGAAGCCGCTGCCATATCTAGTATATAATAACTCCAATTCCACATACGGTTGTCTGATTTAAGCAACTAAATGCCTCTGTTAGTTACCACTAACTGATAAACATACATACATACATATCGTCACGCCAGGTCCCTAACGGGGTAGGCAGAAACCAGCGAGTGCCAAATATCTCTGTCGTTACAAACCTGCCGTGCTTCATCTAAATTAACTGATAAACATGCTGCAAAATGCAAATTTTTAGTACACTAAAATACAGAACAAACATAATATTGCTTATAGAACCGACGGTCTGCGATTTATCGATCAGATTACCACTAGACTAACAGACCAATCGTATGTATTGTGGATTATTATAATTTATTTTCTCGTTTAATAGCTCATTAAAGTCACTGATGATTTTATATTAACATTTTTTTTTATTACGAAATTCATAAAATGAATACGAAAATAAATTCCTTCTATTGTTCGTAGGAGCAGGCAGGTATTAAAGGTTTTAACCAGTTGCGATTTTGGCAGAGTTCTTTATAGCCTCCTCTACTCTCATATACATAAGTCGCGTTACTTCTTCCAGCTCATCTATAAGAGGTACTCTTGACCTAGTTCGTATTTGGTTGTATTCAAGTAATTCTGTATTTTGTGACAAATTCGCTTGCGAATGTTCCTACGGTCCGCGTGAAAAACATTGTAAGAAAATCTTCAATAGAACATAAACTTCGTTAGGGGTCGTACCCAAAAAAAATGCGTTCCAACTTTTTAGACTTATTTCGAATGCAATTTTGGGGAACGGCGAAATCATTGCTTAGTTTGTAGAAACGTAACGAGCAAAGTTGGCCCGAGCGAGCGAACCGACGAGAAGCAACACGTAACACGATTTGTCATATGTGACTGTGAGATATGTAAATCTAGCTTTATTTTCTTCTAGCTGTGTGGGCCCGCCGCTTCACCCGCGTGGAAATCAATATTTTCCCGTTTTCGCAAAATTTTATCATTGCTGCCCCACTCCTATAAGTCATAGCGTGATGTTATATAGCCTGTAGCCTTCCTCGATAAATGGACTATTGAAAACAAAAATAATTGTTCAATTCGAACCAGTAGTTCCTGAGATTAGCGCGTTCAAACCAAACAAACTCTTCAGCTAAATAATATTAGTATAGATACACTTACAATAATAAATCGGCAGACAATTAGAACAATTTACATACATACACAAACACATACACACGCACATTGCACACTCACCAGCTATATTTACTTTAGCCTTAAGCATCTTAGTAAATTTATTGTATTAAGTCTTGAACATACTTTATGTGCCTCGAGCTAAGCGTAAAGGGCTACGACACAGTTTATTTCAACTATTGTAGCCTTTTACGAATATATCAATTTGTACTTTGTTAATTGTTCAATAAATCTTTTCAATCTTAAATCTTGTTCTTTATTCCACGTAAGTATCGGATTCAAAAGATGCTGATAAACTGGCACCGTGGTCCCGTGGTTCTCCCGTCCCTCCCGACTCCCGTCCCGTCCAGAGACACTGAGTGCAAAACCAAAAGTCCTAGATTCATAGTTACGTATATAACTAATGTCTGTTTTTCAACTGTCCGGTTACCATAACACAGTCATTTAATTACCTAATCTAGAACCAGATACCTATGAATGAAATTGTGCAGTTATCATTTTAAAAATATGATTATCATATGATTATGTTACAATATACTCGTAACTATGTGACCTGCCCACGCGTTGCCGTGGTGATAATTATGTTAAATCATATAATATGTCAAATGTGTCAAATTCTCGTACCGTAATGTCCGACTAAGTGTTGTCTATATAAGAAAACATTAATTTTTGCAATAAAAAAATGATATTTTCAATTGAGATAAAATATCCTATCTTTTAAGTTGGACCAAACAATAGATATCAACAAAATTTCATTGAAATCGGTTCAGTGGTTTCGGAGATTAGCGCAAACGAACATCGTGACACTGGATTTTTATATATATAAGAGATTGAACAAACTGGCGGGTATGCATGAAGAGAGTGATAAATGTAATGTAAATAAATAGTAGCCGGTTTGTAAGGACCAAGATATATGGCACTCGCTGCATTCTGCCTACCCCGTTAGGGACCTGGGGTGACGGTATGTATGTATAATTGAACTGCAATTTTCGCTGGCGCAGTAGACGGTGGCCTTAAGCTTTTTCATTTTACAAGCAGGTACTCGTTAAATAAGTACTTTGGGTAGCTGAAAAACTTCGGTTCATACGTATATTTCGACGCGCTCAATTTTTTTTTTACTTGAATAGATTAGCAAACGTTCAATGTTCTTACTGAACAGGTTTCCTCTTACCAAGCGGGGACTGGCAGACTTCACGCAGCTCAGAAACGTGGTAAATTTTATAACATCTCTCTAGTGTGCAGGCTGCCTTACGGTTCATATTATGTGTTAATAACTACAACTCATTTACTATTCGACCGCAGGGCACGCGTCATGTCTCATAATAGGTTGAGAGCCATAGTCCACCGCGCAGCCGGGCGCGTGTTGCCGAATTATTCGTTAATTAACTGCTTTAGTACTTATTAATGGCATTTTTAAAGATAACGCACGCAATTAAGTTTTTATTTACTACGGCAATAAAATAAATTCCAGAGATTTCCTCCCGCGCCGTGTTTTTGCGGGAAGCACATTTTTATTAAAACACCGAAATGTAACACGATTAGAATATTTTTTATTGTTTCTTTTTTATAGTCTGTCGAAAACCTTCATACGGTTCACGGTACACCATATAAAATCCGTCGAGTGTGAAGATAGAGGCAATATAACAGAGCGAGAGATCCGATGCGTATCATAATCTCGATCTGTAACAGGTACCTACATACATAGATACTGCCGTCATAAAAACACACAGCCCACCGTGGTAACTGTCTGTCGCCTAATTAAATTAGCACCGTCCGTAATTGGTCTGTTCTCACGTGTCCCGGTCCGGTCCGGTGCGACGCGGTCCGGTCCGGCACGCGTCACGCTCTCCGGTCACGGAAGCAACGCAAGCGAATCCCCAGACGACCACTTAATGTACACACACGACACATCCCTTTATCAAACGCCTTTGACACGTACAAACAGCTTTGTTGGTGGAACTTAACGCGCTGATATAGAAACGAATAAATTTCTAATGATGGATTTAATTGGGTGCGGTTTGGGCGGAAATGCTTAGGTACCTACCTATTACATTTTTCAAAACTTTCTCGTTCCCGTATGTACGTTGCGCTGTCACGTATTAAGCTTTAATTAGATACATATTTCGGATGTAATAAAAGTGCTTTCTTCGTTCCAACCTCTAATAAGTATACTACTGTTTTTGGCGTAACTACCCTCGATTCATACAGAAAACCGCCGCTAGAGCGGATATCCGAGGTGCGTGCCACGATTGAACCCGGCTCACTCGGGGTGGGAGCCTGATTTTACGACCACTAGGCTATCACTGCTTAAGAATCAGAGTCTGAACACACTACGCCGAAGGTACGCGACCGAAGTTCCGCGGCTGATTTTACGTTATGACTGATTACGGTTATGTGATATATGATAAAGGTGATATGACACACCATAAGTGCAGAATAACATATGCTATGACTGGCCTCGTGGTCGAGTGGTTAGAGACCCTGACTGCAAAACCGGAGGTCGTAGGTTCGACTCGCGCCCAGGACAAACATTTGTGTGATGAGCACATTTGTTTGTTCTGTGTCTGGTCGTAATAAAAATACCTATATAAGTACTATATCGTATGTACATATGTATGTTTATCAGCTGTCCGGTAACCATAACACAGGCATTAAATTGCCTAATTTAGGATCATATAGCCGTGTGTGGAATTGTCCGCAGTTATTTATTCTTTAAGTTGTATTTGAGGTTGCGAACGGTTGGAACGGCAGCTCTGATCGTCCAGACATCAATCCGACGACCAAGGGGCGGGGAGCGACGGGGGAATGGAATGGTAGATAGCAGAGGGGAGGCAATCATACCGTTGCAAGCGGAAGACGTCACAGAACCAGGCACTTGTCTCTGGAGATGAGCTTGTTGAGGGCGCTATGCTGGTGGACACTGGCGTGTTGCATTTGGAGATCGCGAAGTTCGCCAACGGCGCAGAGAAAGCCCATCAAAACAGTTTTGTGGGTAAAAATCCCAAATAACCCGTTGTTTTTCCTACAACACCGGCGTCAACAGAAAATTACACGTAGGCCTGTGATGCAACACTATTAGCAAAGTATTCCGGGAATTTTTAGGGACGTACTTACGAGTAATTAGAATTAGTTCTATCCTGTCCACTTCTAAGTGAGCACATTCATAAACGCCCTGTGTAAGCACATTGTGACATCGCTTTTAGATATAACCATTCGTACAACGCAAATGGAATGTTTGTATGAAATATACATAATTTTCTTAAAAGTCTTTGTTTGGTTTTGCAATATTGCAAATAAGAACGAATAAACTATTGATGATAAGTCATCGGCTCTGTAAAGCAAAGCGCAAAATAGGGTGGTCATTGAAATATAAGGTTCAATGCAATTTTTTTCATAAAACTGTAAAATATATCTTTACTATTTCGTAAACATTTTCCCTGTACAAGTAGTTAATAACTGCGACATCTACTGTGCAATAGAAAAATGTATCATATTTGTATTATCTGCTACAGTAAAATGGTAGTAGTTTGTACAACTAGATGGCGCTGTTACCAAATGTACTGAATAGTAAGTAGCTATAACACCTTCTTTCAGATGGCGTTGTAATTCATTGGGAAAATCGTGAGGTTTTCATCCTTTGCGAGGTGAACTTCCATGGAAAATGACACATTGGGAAAAGTCACCCCGGATACGGTCCAGTCGCCTCGGGACCCTCACTGTGTGAAGTACACTCCAAAACACATGCAATTCTATTTTACATTCCTTACAACTACTTTTATTTGAAAAGGAAATATATGAAAACCGTGATTTAAAATGTTTTCATATATTTTCAGAATTTTCAGACTTTTTGACAAGTAGGTACACGTTGCTAGAAACTTTTGAAACTATTATATAATCAGTGCTTCACCGAAGTCCAGTCTTCGCGGGATAGAATGATAAGTAAGTAAAACTTTTTGGTAACTTTTTTTTTGCAAAATGGCTCATTGCACTTCGTTATTACTATAAATTTTTCCGTTTTTACTTTTACTTTAAATAAAATAGACTATTTATTGGTCGGTGTTTTATTCAACATTTCATTTATCAGATAATTTTATCCAATTGGTAATAAGGCACTTTTGTGTAAATAACACCGAATAAAATATACTTAATTTAAGTTATTGCTTATTTTTGTTATAAGTTAAAATACTTAACCATCTTATGAAATAAAACATTTAGAAAAGAATTAAACGGCGCCAATACGTGACTTTGATATTATGATTTCTTGTAACAGCTTTGGGTTTCACAATCCAGTTTATTTTTCTAACCGGAAAGAATAGAGAACGCTTTTAAAAGCGAACTTTTTAATAATTTGTTGTTTATCATGCAATGGTTTTTAATTACGTTGATGATTATGTATATAATATATTTCAATAGTCGCTCGTTATTTTTAAATTAGCAGAAAGTGAAGTAAGTTATTATTTTAGAGTCTAATGTTTTATTTTACCATTTGTGTAATCGTTTTGTGTCTACCAATAACTCTATGTCCCATGTTCCATACCCAACATTTCTTACCTCTTTTTTAAATCCTATCTACGATGTTTCTAAAATTAACACTATCAAATTCCTGTTCTATCAGCAGAACGTGATTGAGATTGAGTCTAATGGAAAGCAATGGAATACTAATATGAATATTTGCTATACATGTCTGTGTAAAGATAAGCACTTGCAAGTGGCCGAGTATGAGAAATTCGATTACTTAACAAGTTTAATGCAATCGTATCTGATCTTCAAGGCCGAAACGGTCAGCACTACGGCATGGATAGTCAAATTAGTGAGAAATGGGGCGAGCTGGATAATTAGCGAGACCAGTACAAATGGCCATTCGGGTGAAATGGATGCCCATCTCCATTTCCCGCGGCATTGTTAGTATATTTCAATTGTAGAGTTCTTCGGTAGAGTTACAAATTGCTATTCAATGCTTCCAGGCGTTTATGTTGTATCTTGTATAAAAGCTCTAC
>DWGJ01000916.1:0-23735 GCA_018246895.1 Aspitha aspitha aspitha
TCGTAAAAAGGGGTCCAAAGTTTTCGCTTCACGTATTAATATATAGATTACGTACAAGGTATGTAATCGTATTTTTTAATGTTGAAAGAAAAGGGAATAAAACTCAAGGCTTTTTTAAAATATCGTTTTTAATACGAGCTGGTAAGTGAGGTGCGGTATGAAGTAAGGATTTCTATCTCTTAAGTTGCTGACAACCATCTCCCGGCCCTACTACTTCTATCAGTCCCACAGGTCTATTACAGGTACTCTTGACCTGGATTGCATTAACAACATTTGCGATTTGATTGAAGGTTATTTGTGAATTGTAATACATAGGCTATGTCCTCGACGGACAGACAAATTTGATACTAATTTTTTCATATACGAGTATAGCTATAATAGCAAATATAATTTGACGTTATTATGTAAGCTTTATTGCAATGTTGCGTGTATGGAATACTTAAATAAAATTACTTCCGTTTAAGGGCTATTATGTAATATTGCGAAACTTGTGTCGCGTCCTGTCCGTGGACAGCAGCGGTGTATGGTTCCTTATGAGGTTAAACGTTTACTATAGTGATATAGTAGTTATTGGAAATGGCTGTTGCACTTAAAAACGACCACAATCAGGATGCAAAATATGTAAGTCATATACAATTTTATAACGCGGTTATAATGTTTGAAAGTCAAATGAAACTATTGAATATTCTAAATACAAATGATTGTAGTGTATTGTCTATGATTTGTATGTTATGTTGTCTAGTTGTCTATATTATTCTCTATGATTTGGTAATGACTAATATTTCATACTTCTATGGTTGTTTAAAAACTGCCAGTACCAAAACAATGCTCTTTAAAGTTGATTTTTTTAATAATGAACTTTCGTAAAGCGGTAGTCTTGTAATATGTAAAGGTTTAGATACATTGAGAATATTATAAGGGTGTAGGTACACTCATAAGCATTGTCCACACCGGCGTATCATTAACCCTTACGAGGGCACCCGAGGATTATGAGAAGTACGTATTTATACTCCTACAAATAAGATAACACTCGTAATATTATATTAGGTTAATTGCGTTTGGTTTTGTTTCGGGATTTCGTGAAAAAAATGGTTATTTTTTATAACTTGCTCTGTCAGATATAAGAAACGAAAAAATACTGTACATTTTATTAATATTTTTTTTTTGTTTTAATTACAGGAAATAATTTTTTAAATAAAGATTTAGCAATTAGCCGAATACGTATTATTGGCTGTTTAAAAATATCGAACTATAGAGCTAGGCAGAGATTAAGTCCTGGAAATTTCTCTTCATCAATCTTCAAACACCCTCGTTCTATGACCTGCTTTTCTTATAGTAAGTGTATAGAATTACAGTTTGGCTATAATTGATCGATTACATATTAAGATTGATTTGAAAGTCGATTATAAAATCGTCATAAAAAGAGCGACAATATTAAGAAATATTATCTTGTTGTGTTAAAACAAAAGCTACTAAAAACTGTTGCATGTTAATGATTGTCGCAAAAAATTTGCTCAACAATGACATTCAAGTGACGTGTCATAATTTGAGAACAGTTATTTTAATGAAGTAATTTGGTTAATGTACGCTATCAAGACAATACATTGTAGCGTCGCGTGCAGATAAACACAATAATGAGCTTAATTGAATATAATTTGCTATCCCAGAAATCTGCCGTGACAGGCTAAATTTGACAAGCCAATATCACAGACTATTGATACAAACAAAACCTTACACATTGAGAATGTTTGCCAGTAAAAAATATGATAGTTATAAAAATTACATTATATGTGGCGACACTGGTATATTGCTATCATTTATCTATTTGAAGTTTTTAAAATCATCACCCAGACTATATTTGTAACAATCTCTTGATCGCCATTAATTTTACTTTGGGCTATGAGCGAAATGCAATTGCGCAGACGAGAAATTATGCGGACGAATGGCACATGCGGCCGCTAATCGCCGCGGCAATTATGAAATCAACGCATCTCAGTAGTTCGCGTGTTTGACGATTGCGATATGTCACCATACCGATGATCTCCATTGCACTGAAAACGATAAATTCCGCGTATATTGGACATTTTGATAGGATATGAGCAATATTGGGTAACCTGATAATCGAACAAAACAGCCGGTTTTGTATTGATTTTTTGATCCTAGTTCCTTACTTTTGGTCTTACTCGACTGGCCTCGTGGTCGAGTAATTAGAGACCCTGACTGCAATACCGGAGGCCGTGGGTTCGATTCCCACCCAGGACAAACAGTTGTGTAATGAGCACATTTGTTTGTTTTGTGTCTGGTCGTAATAAATATATCTATGTAAGTACTATATCGTATGTACATATGTATGTTTATCAGCTGTCCCGTCACACAGGCATTAAATTGCCTAACTTGGGATCAGACAGCCGTCTGTGGAATTGTCCCCAGTTATTGATTTATTTCTGTAACATCTTTAAATGTACCTACCTAAACAAAGTACACAAAAATGGAGCTCGGAAGTAGAAGGACAATTTGGCATGCTAGTTTTTTGATGCTATGTATGCCCAAAAATATAAAAATTGTCTCATTATGTGTCAAACTTCTACGCTAATCACTGTTTACAAAACTTAAGACAAATATTACAGGCATATACATTTTGAGAGAATTCAACACACGGTTACAGTTAGCAAGTTACCGTGTACCTACGATATATTGAAAAGAACGAACTTGTAGGTCCTTTTTATAAGGTATTCAAGGAGTACAGTCACTCACTAAACACACAGTCCCGAGTAAACATTTGTTTTGCCCTCAAATATTTGTTATGGATACATGCGCGGAAAACGGAGTTAATAAAATCCTTTGGCAATTTCCTAACTTTGCTTACGATAGGTATACATATTATACATGTGTAGTATAACTTATCTATTTCAATTTGGTAACAATGAAAGAGATAAAGTAGAAAAACACATTCATTTCCAAAATATTAGGTATTATTAATGATTTTCTTTTAAAATTTTACCAATGTAATAGCACATTTAATTTAGTCTTCTTTAATTATATAAACAAACTAGTAGACCTGACCACGCGTTGCCCTGATTATATAATGTTAAATCATATTATTCAAATATGTCAAAATCCCGTACCACGATGTTTGTCCGACTAAGTGTTGTTCTATAAGAAAACTGATTTTGTAATAAAAATGAAATTATCAATTGAGATAAAAAATCCTATCTTTCAAATTGGACCAAACAATAGATATTTACAAAATTCTCCGGTTCAGTGGTTTCGGAGATTATCGCAAACGAACATCGTGACACGGGATTTTTATAAATATAAGAGAAGAGATATGTACATATGTAGCTATATCAACTACTGTTAGCAAAACCGCGTCGAGAGCTGTGTGATTTGAGTTTTTTGAATACAGTACAAAAAACAAGTCTCCAACGAAACCGAGTTGAATGTCACCTGTTCGAAGAGGTCAATGGTCTACACAGCGCCAATAGAAATAACAAGTAATAAATCTATCGTATTTAGATATAATATCATTCTTATTGAATAGCGATATATTGAGCTCCAAGTAGTATATAAGTTGAAGATTTACAATAATGGGTTTACCTTTATCTTTTGATACATATTTTATATATAAATAATTTTAGTTTTATAGACCGAACCTGTTTAGGTTATTACGTATTAGTTATTGAGATTTAGAATGTATTATTAGTCAGCTCTTAAATCCAATGGACAGTGAGAGTTGATGAGTTTTTATTAATAAAATAGCTTACACATAACGTGTCTTAAACGTCTTAAAGTTTAATTTGTTCAATCCGATGTTAAAGTTTGAACAAATTCAATTACATCGGTGCATCGTTTGAAGAAATCTACAGACTTCCTGTTGTAAAGAGAACGCATCCATAAAAAGACAATTACGTGATAATCGCAAAAACTCACGCTTTCGACTTTCTTGACTGTTAGCTATCTAGAGTGTAGTTTCGTGAGAGCAGAGCACACACGAGGTTGATGTCGTGAGAGAAAACTGTGGCTATTACAATTTTACAATGAATACGCGACGCATTTCTGGTACCGCGTGGCTCCAGCAACATTCAACAACGTTCATAATTACAGCAATCTAGCATAGGTATGTTTTAAAGCGGATCTGGGCTCAAATCCTGGCGCGCACTTTTGACTTGTGAAGTGCGATTTATAACTTGAAACTGAAATATCTACCTATTGGTTCTTAAAAAACACAGTCCTCGCTACGCATTCTCGTACATCCCTGGTGGAAACGCACCCTAAAGGAATGGCTTTACGTTACAAGGGATAATAAAGTTTTATTTCAATTTCATTCCATACGAATTTACTGCTATTCTGTTACGAATATTATCTTAGAAAACGAATCTAATTCACTTGTGTTATTAGAACATATCGTCTTTATTGACGAGCCCAATGGTTCAGTGGCTAATGACACCGGATGCTGAGCTGGGACTCGTGAGTTCAATTTCCACTCAGCACAAAAACTTTCGCGATGAGAATGAGCGTTAATTTTGCGACTGAGACAGAATGTCGCTTAGGGAGAGCTTAACGCGTTTTCCTTACGTGACGATTTCTAACAATAAAACGGAGACACTAATGATAAGAATAGAAAAAGAAAAAGTCCGAAACATGCAAATTCGTATACGTGTTCCTTAAATTTAAAATCGAAGTTTTTGTCAGTGTTAAACGAATATCAATCAAACCAACTCATCCCTTTTCGGCCAATCTGTAGACGGACCGGTAATTACATGCGCGCCGTGTCCGTTTATATATAAATAGAAATTAATTACGCATTCACCAGTCTGCGCTGCGTTTTGAAGGTCGTGAGAACAAAAGCTACTTAAGCTCCCACTCGACTATTGTTATGTTAACAATGTGTGCGATGATCAAACGGTTCGCCGTGTTGTAACGACGAGGACTTGGTTTGTTGGGAACACGATTGTCTGTTGTTTTGGCGCATGTGTCCGTAATTGTTCAGTCCTTTAGCGCCATAGGTGTTCAGGCTTTTAGGCTAGACGTAACAAATTTAGCAGACTATGTTACTTTTATTTAACTCAGATGCAGAATACACAAATGTGTCCCCAGACAAAAATTTATCCTGGGTGCGAATCGAACCCACGAACTCCGGCTTAGCACTAGGCTAAGAGATTGTTCGAAAGTTTCGTTGTTGTTGTTGTTCGACCGTTTTTATAGTCCACTGTTGGACCGGGTCTCCTCTCGTAGTGAGAGGGATTTAGGCCATAGTCTACCAAGCGGGCCTAGTGCGAATAGTGCGACTTCACACACCTCAGAAAATATTATGTAAATTATAACATCTCTAAGGTGTGCAAGTTTCTTCTCGACGTTTTCCTTCACCGTTATAGCAAGTGATATTTAAATTTTACTTCAAAACGCACGTAATAAATCAGAGGTGCATGCCAGGATCGAACCCAGACTTCCAGAGTGGAAGGCTGAATACAGAATATCAAACCACTAGGCTATCACAAAAGTTTAGTGGCAGTCACAAAAATAGAGGCATCTAATGTAATCATTCTAATGGAAGTAGAGATTGCTCATAAATTTCCACGTAAGGTCACTTAAGATATAAACACACTGAAACCAATTACTTCTCGGTGAAAGAAGCGAAACTGTATTTTGAAATAACGTCGTAAAATAGCTATTCGTCTGTGCATTAGCTTGATCAGTGGGAGTTTTTGGTTTGACAAGTTATTAACTATGAACCGCCTTGAGGGCTTTTCTAGTGTTCCATCTTCAAATGTTCCGTGTAGGTTTGAAAACATGTCCATGGTGAATATATTACTAATGAGTGATTGAGAGATGATTAACTGATTGAAATTGGAAATCAATCAAATTGAAATAATATGTAATTTGTGACATCCCTGTATGTACATATGTACTTTTAAAAGTGATGCTATCTAACACTAAAAAAGTAAAAGCTTTCTTTATGTCTAATAGACGGTCGTTCATCTGTAAATATGATTGATCCTACTAATTTAATCGACATTTTATTTACTATTTTGAATCTTAGTTAAGATCAAGTCTTTACGAATCGACATATCTAAAGATTTAAAATATTAAATCTGGATGCTATAGCATTTCTAAATGTAGGTATATACGCAATGTTTCTATGATGGTAAGCCAATGGGCTAATATGAGACATTATTTTTTCTAATATCTCTATATCCAAATTTGTAGGCTTTTGTTTGAATTAATTAATCTCATCCAACCGGATAACAACGACGTCACAGCGTCCAAACTTTGCCAATTAAAGTTACTCTTTGATGTACTGTCTTGTCTCTTATTTCCTTTCGAAAATATAATTTCATCAAGTCATAAACTCCCGTTGATAATTTATTGAGAATCCACGGCAAGGGTGTGGTGAAGGGTCAAAGAGGGTTGTTTCGTGTGATGTGAACTATTTGTGGGCCAATCCCCCAAACGCCAAACTTCCAAGGCCATTTCAGTTAACATATCAATTATTCGAACATTAAAACAGCGACTTGTAAATAAATAATAACAATGACGAAAATGTGTTTCGAATCGACAAAAAATACTAAAGGAAAACAAATTCTTTTTTGTCATTTGATCGAAAAAAAATGCTATTATGACATGTTTAACACTCATACGGTTAAGGAATCTAAATAATAAAAGCAACCTGCCTTAAGGGCAAATGTCTGGTACCCCGAACCTTAGTTATTCATATAACATAAACGGGTTCGGCTTAAGTTCAATTTATATTCAATTTCGGTTAGGTTTATAGTTAAAAAACTAATTATTCCGGTAGACGATGTTTGAAACGAAATACGTAATAAATAAACTTATAATAAATAACATTTATAATCTGGTAACTCATTCGATTGTTGAATCATGTCGAATCTATATCTATACTAATGTTTTAAAGCTGACGACTTTGTTTGTTTGGTTAAACGCGCTAATCTCAGTCTCAGGAACTATGTACTGGTTCGAATTGAAAAATTATTTTTGTGCGGAAAAGTCCATTTATGGAGAAAGGCTTTAGGCTATATAGCATCACGCTATAACTAATAGGAGTGGATCAGCAATGAAAAATCATTCCTATACTCTTCCGTTTTCCGTGTAATTTTTTACAGTAATCGTCACTTGACGTCCTTTAAATAGTTTTTTAATAGATTGTTTTCTAATTTCTAATTCGAAATCGTGGGGCATAGCTAGTACCTAATAAATGGGGGATTTACTCACCAACTAAGCTCGCCCAGTACCGTCCGGTAGCCATTTTGGTCTATCTGTAACAAAGCGAACAGTTTTAGAACTAGGTAATTGTTTCCATAGATTCATCTTATAAATTAACAATATTATATCGAGAGAATCACAGGGTATCTGATTGTAAATTAGGCAGATAGTTTACATATAACATTAAAAATACATGCGTATATAGGTAATCCCTGCACTCAGGTATAAAACAAACGTGTTATCATTGTGTGTGCTCAAATCCAGAAGAAATGTTTGTGTGTGAACAAATGTTTGCACAAACATTTATCCTGTATTCATTCTCACAATGTCCGATTTCGCAATCAGTTTTACAAACACTAATAACCGAGCAAATTACAATTTTCGAACATAGTTCAGTACCTATTTTGCCGTAAGGTACGTCAGCTGGACATGTAATTTATCTTATATAATTGACGTAGACCCAGCTGCGTATGAGCCTATAATTTCTCTGACGTAAAGGCAATTCAGTGACATAACATTTAAACTTATCTGAATCTATAACCTTGACCGTTGGCCTGAACTGTGTTGCACAAAACGTAACGAATGACCGGACAGTATTATAGGTTTATATTAATAATGATTCTTATTAAATAAAACTTGCTTTTTTATTATTAACAATATTAGGAAGTTAACAAATTTAATAAAATTGTACTTAACGAGTGTTATTTCGAACAAATTAGTTCAACGCTCGGGCTTTTAATTTGATTATTAGAAAAAATATTAAATCATCAATCATTATCATTGATAAATATGATATGGATATTATTGATTAAATGATCAATAATAATGATACGATAAGCAGTCCAGTAACTGGAAGCGAAGTAAATGGCAACATTAATTTTTGTCTCATAATAGTAACATGTACAAGCTCTACGTACGAAATTAATTCGGATCGGACGATGCACGGGTCACGCGGGTGCGGCGAGGCAAATATTGCCGACTGGTAGCGTTGCAGCTATATTTGCTCGCTGCTAGGGTTGTCACACATTTAATATATATTTTTTACTTCTCACATGTACTGGGTAAGCTGGAAGAAATCTCTGATAGGGATAAGCTCGCCTTTGTAAATTAGCACTTAATCAACTATTGTATTTTTGATGTGTGTACAATAAAGAATTAATTATACGCATTTCTGACATATTTATATACATTTTTGAGCAAGGTCTTGATACTATTAACTGAACAATATGAATAAAATTATTTCATATAATGAATAAGATTCTACGTCATCAGAATTAAGATGGCTTTCTTATATCATCACCATCATCATTTTTATTAATTAACAAACATTTTAGCGTTCCTTTGGTCTTCAGAATGATAAGGTAAGGCTCGGAATTCATCATACTAATGAAAGAGAATTATAGCGATCTCCAAGAAATGCAGGTTTCCTTGTTCTACCGTATTCCTGCATCATTATATGTAGCAGATAACTAAAGTATAATTCACTGTAAAATGTTATAAATACTTGGATTACATGAGATGATTTTAAAATTCAGTTCAGTTCGTTCACAAATAATCCTACTATCTAAAACGGATAATATTGCATAACATATTACTGTTATGAATGCTTTTCTCATCTAAAAATAACAACGCAAAAAGCAGGAATATTTTTATGGTGAATACGTAAAAAGGTTAGCGATATTTGACACACGGTGTTCATTCCGGACACGTTCGCCTATAGAACAGCGCAGTCAATGCTCTCATATACAAGGAATTGCCCTCTTTATGGAATCATGACGTAGATTTTATGTACCCCACTTACGAACATTGACATCCGGGAACGGCAATTTCCTGTATACCAAACATACTTTCTTTCAAATAATTTTCAACGGATTTATTACTACGCTTTCATGCGTTTTAAATTAAATTACGGTATATAAATACTTGAAGCGTCTTAGAAATATGACAGGGAATTCTTTTATACGTGTGTCGCGCGGAATTTAATTTATATCGCAATTTAACTGCTGAATGTGTCGAATTTATTGCTTTATTGTTTCTTTTTGCTTGTCGTATTTCTACAGACGAACTTGACAATGGAAATACGTGTATTGTTTTGATGATCCTGAATAATTTTTGTAGTTTTATAGAATTCACTTTGAGTGTATTTTGTGAAATTACGTTTTAAAACTATCGCCAGTTCAATGTTATGCTCATTAAAATACTCTCAATATATATCACCCGAATCTGTTATGCTGGGGTGAATTGAGACGCTTGTTACTTTGACCGGGAAACATGTGCGATCTCTGAAGATAATCACAATAATAGTAACCTTTCATAACCGGTTTTGAAATGGGGCCTTATTCAAGGCAGGTCCATAACGGGATAGGCAGAAAACGCCGCGTATCTTTATCCTTACGAATCTGGCGTGTTTCTTATACATTAACATCTGTCTTCATACCTATGCTGAATTTGGAGACTCTTGGCTCCTTATCAGCCAGTATCTGACATTTGGTGGAGGTAGAAACGTTTCGATCTCCGTCAGCATGTACATCTATATTATTGTTTTTGTACATGTACAATCAATAGTATCTAAAGTTAAGATAAAATTAGGACTAGTTATGACGTTGTTAATTAACATCAATATCACACTGTTATATGGCCAAATACGAATAGAATATACGAGTAGCTCTATTGATACAATTATCGCCGCAAGCTAATAAAAAAGTCATATCGTTGGCTTTCGTTATACCAGCTTCTGGTATTATCTTTAGACAGTCATCAATACATCTTAGAAATAGTGATTGGATCATTTCCAATGCTGTATCCGAGCCAGAAACACATTCCGTATTATTCTGCTAAATGAGTACTAACAACAGTAACAACCTTCTTTATAGAGTATCCGATTGTTTGATTACACATATGATGGATATCTCGAAATACCCTACTCAAGTACACGCAGAAATGGATTTTCTACGATGGCAACCATAACCTCTCACAGTTCATCGTCATGGACATACCTCATATGGGGCCACGTTAACGTCACGAAGCGGACCACACGAGTTCTGACTTGCATGCGCGATATTCGCATCCTGTAGTTTCATAGATTATTTTTTCGTCATGCGCAAGTCGCGCACGCGGGCGAACCCCACACGTGAGGCAAACCCGCGTGACAGGAAAATGGCTTAAAAAGTTTTTGAGTATTTACTCATATTGATTGCTACGCAATACTTTCTGCTTACCCCGTTAGGGATCTGGCATGAAGATATGTATGTATGTATGTATGATTGCTACGCAAATGATCTGACAGTTAGTTTTAGTGAACATATTAGTTGGAAAATTGGAACGGCATCCTGCGGTAGTTCGATTGGGATGGGACTGAATTAGTTATTAATTACTTGTATAGGACGTCTATAATTAAAGATGTTAAAAAAAAATTACTATTGTATCAAACTATGTACATGTATATTAAATGTACGAAGCTGGGAGCTCCATCCGTCATCGTGTCAGATAAAGCTGTGAAGAGTAGTTTATAGCAGAACCGTATAACGTATTATTCCTCAACTTGAATATATTAAATATGGGTAGCTAAAGGGTGGAAATATAATAACTAATGGGGGTAGTGCCCCGGGGCAAAGGCTAGTGATGGATGAAAGAGCCAACACACGCGCAAACATCTCGGTGCGCTTTTATTAAGTAACCAGCAAAGGAGTCGTTCGCCGCGTGGCGTGTTTACATTTTAATATAAATCTTGACGTCACCTTCATAAAAATTTGTATCGCGCCGTAAACTTTATTTTCGAAAGGCGAAAAATATCATATCACCGCATAATAAAATGTGGTGTGAAATAGGGTAATGCGCCACTGTATTACTCTTCCATAAGTTATAAATAAAATTAGTATGCATTATACAGTTAAACATTAATAGTCATATGTGTTATATGTGTTAATGTGTTAATATGTTAATGTATTATATGTGTGAAATCAATTCTTATTTATAAAATTCGTGTTACAAATATATCTATTGTTTTCATTAGATACTATTAAAAAATTACGGAAAATATAAAAGAGTTTATGCGAAGAATATGACAATACAAATGCATCATAATTCAAAAAGATATACCGTGAATATATTTCCTGGAATACATAAATTTGCAATTATTCAGTAGCTGCAACCATTCTAGTCATTAGTTCATCAGTCACCCTATCTGGGTTTAAGAATTCAAATCCTAATAATATAAAACTCCGTACTGAGTCAACTATGCACCTATCATATTTGAATGGAATCTTGTTTTAGTTTCAACACAGACAAAGGCGAAAAAACCGATCATTGACCCGACGAATTAACATTCATATATACACTGAACTAGCAAAAGTTCTTAATGCGAACTTTAAATAACGCTTTGTCCCAGACGCCAGGTTATGGTTTATTCAATACGTCATATATGCAAAAGTTTCAAACTTGAAAACAGTTTTCACATAGCAAGAAATGGTCGCATTTGTCTTTCAAAAGAGAAATAATTAAAAGTACGGTTCTTATTGAAATATAAAAATATTTCTTTTATTTCTCGTCACGTAATGTTGATCTCTATTACGATAACCCCAATACTGTCCCTACATTGTTTGATTTGGCAAAAGTTTTTGCCGCACAGAAATTGAATAATGCGAACTGCTTAAGTAAATGTACACTCGCGGCGGAATTAGTGTTAATGTTTGTTTTCATGCGCCTGGGATTTAAAAGGGACAGACGGCACAAACTCTGCCTGTTTGTGTTATTAACAAGACTTTTACTCAAATATTACGTTCCGTGGTACATTACTACATATTACTCAAAATTTTTCTAGGAAAATCATCGGTTGTTGATATTTTAATAGATGTTAATTAGGTTTAAAATAAAGTGCTAAACGTGTTGGAAGCAAACGGCTTTTCGGATTGTTTAAAGATCATCCATCAATGTCGACTGTTCAGATAACTAAAAGCGTGATATATAGATGGCACTGAGGTAAGACACCGCCCGCAAGTCTAGAAAGATACAAAATGGACACCGTTTTACATGTATGTTAGTATAATAATATTTATTAAAAATGGTAAATATTTAAGAACTTAGAAGCTGTGACGTGGCTTGCAACCCGGTACGTAATGTACCCCATGAACGCGAGAAGATGACAACGCGCTTTTGAAGAATCATATGATAGATGCTAATTGGGTTAAGACCCGAACCATAATTAAAATACTTACATACGAGTATACTCGTAGCTAGAGGCCGATATCGTATGTTATGTCAAAAGAAAATGGAAACTAGAGTAGTAACTTTAAAAGAGTCTATTTTTAAAATATTCATTTTTGTATTATCGGATGAAAGGATAAATGGCAACTGTACGCCCTCGCTTGGAACGCTGCGGGACAAATCCGTACCAAATCTACCGCTCAAGTAAAACTGAAATAGACTTACATTTTTTTTCATATTTGCATAAGAAAAGACTCATGAAACAATGTACAACGAAGTAGACAAAGACAATATAATCAAATTGATCTTTGCGTCAAATATCTCGAATAACATTCCACTTTCATTTGTAAGGCTCACTGCGTTACCAACTCTTTAGGATAGGTACGAGTATGTTAGTTTCCATTGCCAGCGCAAATACGTAACCAATTAGAAGATTGCTCTTATGCCCTAACAATTTAGTTGACGTCAAAACACACATACTTTATGATATAAATAGACGTGACGGTTACCTAATCCAAAATCTGCTCAAGATATAAAATTATATGTATATTTTTGAACATTGCGTTTGAAGATCTACCTACCGTAGCTACCGTAAGCTTCTTAAAATTTGACTTTTTAGAGAAACATTCTTATATCCAAATTTTTATTTACGCCTTGAGAAAGGTCAGTTAATTTATACATATATTATGTACATAAATATGTAGGCTATACAAGGTATAAATATATATAAGGCTGTGACAACGTAAACTTATTTCGTTTCAATTTTCAAAATTGCTATTTCACTTGTTTATTATATTTCATCTAAATACGTCTGAGATTACCCATATGATAAAATATTGTTGAAATTTTCACGTAATCACGAAATAAAATATTAAGCGCACACTCAGTACACCAAGACGAGTTGTCGCAACGTAGATTATATTTGTAATATGCAAGTATATTCATACATTTCTCTGTCTCCCAGGATGCGGAATAACTTATAATTACAAATACGAGCTCCTCAGCTTGTCATGGCTCAGCTTGCATAGAAATGAATATCTTCTCGAGTCACCCTCGTTTATTATTCACGACCGCCATCATTTGGAAAAATATTGTTGTGCCAATTTATATTTCTATCACAGTTGAGGCGAACCAACAGTGTTGCAAATTTCAAACTCTACGTACGAGTACATAATAATAATAATAAATATATTTTGTTAAAAGTTCAAAAACTACCTAACGATTAGCAAACTTATCGGTAATTTGATAACGGTATGGTTTATGGCAATCGATAGATCAGTTTCAATAATGACACAGATGAAACTTTTATTTGTAATAATATAATTTATTTGTAATAATATAGCAATTCTTACAATCATACTTTACCCTTTATGCATAAACACAAATAGAACTTGTATATAGTACTCATTACACATGTATTCAATATACTACAAAAATATTGATACAATTGACGACGACTATAGAACAATAACGGACACTTATTACTTGCCTATTTTCTAAAGCAGAAGTCTTTAAGAATTTGCTATTACCTGTCAACTATGGAGAAGCCGACCGCTCTGTCGCTTAACTATTCAAATCACCTGCAGTCTGCAACCGCATTAAGGCTACAAGCGATTATAAATATTCATTAGGTACTTCTCGATCCCATCCCATGATGTAGTCACCGTTCAAATACGCGCTTCTTTAAGAAGTCAAAACGGTAACTTAATGCGCATCTTTTGATCATATTTCATGCTTTATGATTGTTATGCTTACAGCTTATACAGATACAAAACCAACGCTAAATAATAACCCGCAGTTATTTGTACGCTCGAAAATTGTAAATATAATTTTTCAAATGTAAAATTCAAAGCAAATACCGAACCAAACCAATGCCCAATTTGACGCCATAAATTTGGCCTTAAGCCAGAACAAACAACTGGAGCTGAGCCTTTGGGCAACAGCACCGCGGGGAAATATCGGGATACCTTTGTAACTTCTGCACACAGACGTCGCAATGTTAAGAAAATTAAAGTAATGAAAATGAATATTTGCAGACTTACTAAGGGATGTCCCCTTACTGTGTGGTGGGCAAATAATTGATTGAAAAGAAATCGATTAAACAATTGTGGCCTAATCGAAACAATGATAGGTATAACATTTACTGATAGAAGTTTCAATAACCTATAACTATTTCATTGCCCACTACGTATTGTATTAGAGGTATTAGACTTTATTATTATTTTTGTCACAGATCACACATAACACAGATAACACACATCTGCCATAATTGAAATCGTAGTAAAAGAAAAAATACATGTCTTTATTGAAACATGATTTATATAAAATATCGTTATCACAATTCATTACTCTGTTTTGTTTCTTGCTACATTAATTAGAGTAGGTACATGATTGATCGACATTTTCTCTATAAATTCCAAGTATATTTCTGGAAATCTGAAGAGCAAATATAAATTAATTCGCTTGGTAAAGCTTATCTGGATTTCAAAGTACAAAAGATTCTATGTAAAATAATTTCTATAATACCTGTATAGTTAATATTATAATATCACGCTGATACCAATGATATTGAATATCGATATTGGATTAATTAAAAGAGCTTATTAAAATTGTTAGATTTTGCTTTATTAGCCAAAAACAATGATATTATTCGTAATTGTTTTTTTCTCTGTTTTTCGTTATAATTTATTTCGGTATAAAGGTATAAGGGTAGCTTGTAGTTTGTACACGCAGGATGTCAATTTTATCGGGAGTTATTTAATTATTCGAATATGTGATCAAATATAAACAATGCTATGTACATTACACTGAAATTGTTAGTAGTAAGGGAGTTATTAACGAGAGTACCTAGTCAGTGTGTGCTTCAATCAAATACAAAGCTTCTAAATACGTAAATAAATACAACACAAATATGGTTTCAATCCCGAAATTAACTGGTATCCCGAGAACAATGCTGAAGACATTTTCTGAAATATGAATGACTATTTTGAACAAATCTTAAATAGTTGTAACTAAATAATAATAATAATAAAGCATTTGTCGGTTTCGTTACTTTCTACTTTATTAGTAAGCGACGTACATACGTACGTACGTACGTACGTAGACATACGTAGTGTTATTTTTGTATGCACTTTATTAGAAAATTCTATGCCAGTCCGTGGCGGCTATTAGCCTTATCTTGAATCCACAATGAATTCAAATAAAACTTCTATTCTTCTACAATGCTCAATACTATCTCGTATACATCTTACTTTTATTTAATGGTTATTTAAATAAAAAATGTAGGTATTATCTAAGACTCTATTGAGAAAGCTTTTACGTATATTAAAATCTTTAATCCAGCAACTCTTTGGTTTAACGATACTTATTTATGTTTATATATTTATTTATATTTGGTACATTTATTTCTATTTATATTTTTTTTTACTAGTCAGTACCAGCGGGTTTGATTTCGCTCCCATAGAAATGGTCGATTCTGTCCGCGTAAAATGTTTGTTATATCTTTATTCTGATAAAATAAGTTATCAAACTATAGCACCTTCATTATTTCTCATTTTACTCAATTCCTACGACGTCATACTACCTACAGTCACTTTCAAAATGTCACCGCAAGCTTTTGTTCATAGTCATTACGTCAGAAATGAAAATATTTATACTTCATGAAACTTACGTAGTTATTGGCACATTAACTGTCGCGAAATAGTTACCAAACAGAAAAACTCATTAAACGGAATATTAATCACGTGGATTTAAAATAAATGTACCTAATTGTTTGGAGAAAAAATTTAAATAAAACACTCTGGAAATACTGATACTGCTGATCTCGGAAGTCAATGTTTGTAAGTAGAAGACATAAAATCCTCGCCATGAAGCCGTAAAGAGAGCAATTCCTTGTATATGAGAGCATGGACGTCGCGTGCTCTATAGCCGAACGTGGCCGGAATAAATACTTTGTGTCGCATATCAGTACGTTCCCGTATCTCTATGTCGCGAGGTGTCATGTCATATATCATGCTGGTCGTCCCCAGCCGCTTGCCTGGGTGTAAATTAAAACGCAATCATAAACAATCTATACTTCTATACTATAATATTATAAAGCTGAAGAGTTTGTTTGGTTGAAGTTGAACGCGCTAATCTCAGGAACTACTGGTTCGAATTGAAAAATTATTTTTGTCTTGAATAGTGCATTTATTTGGGAAGGCAATAGGCTATATAACATCAAGCTATGACTAACAGGAGTGGAGCAACAATGACAAATGCAGCAAAAACGGGAAATATTGATTTCCACGCGAGCGAAGCTGTGGGAACAGCTAATTAAATATAACATTTGCCTACAATATGTGGAATCTTATGAAAAATGAAAAAAATGCATCAAAATCCCTTAGTTCCAGATTTTCAGTTATAGGTATGTTCTATATGCAACTGACTAAATTATTGTTCTTCGTATATATGATACCAAAGCGAGGCATTACGTTGCGGTACGGAAGCAATACGTGTCTTCGAGCCAATGGACACCGCATCACGTATTTCGCATTACTGCGTTCAATGACTATAAAATTACGACTTTTACGAGTCTCCGAGGACGACGTGTTAAAACTCGCTGGCGCGGATATTCTTCTTGTATTCTTTCGCAGGGATGCAATTATTAATGATATCTTTATCACAATTCTTAAATGTGTCGAAATCCAAAACCCTTGGAACGCCTGTTAACGTATTTTGTAACATACTTCAAACCGAGAGAAATAATTTAGGCACGAAATAGATGTTTCAGAAAAAAGTTGAGCAGGAAGTTTGGGATATTAGCCGCTCAAAAGAACCGAATGCGATTAGGTTAAGCACGGGGAGCTCTCAAAAAACCGGGAACCTTTCCGACTTTTTACTGAAGTAGCCGTCATTACGGACACTAATCGCGTGACTCGGCTCATATAACAGGATGCTATCTTATTTTACATCTCAAAACGCGGAGATCTTTTATTGTATGTAACTTCAATGTTTCGAAGGACGGGTGCTTAAAAGGCAATCAAATCTGACACAAAGGTGGAGCCGAGGCCGAGGGCGTAACGCGGATTAAAAATATACACCAATTTCGCAAGCGATCATCTCAATGTTACAGTTACAATACCAATTATTACAATCGTAGCGAGCGTCAGCAATCTATTGGGGAAATTGTTCGATTCAAGCGCGCCAGTCATTAGCAAACATTTGTCATTTGCAAACTCAGTCTGACATTTATCGCTCTACAATTGATGAGCGGATGTTAGGCCACGCAATCAATTGTCCCCGAGCATGATTCTGCCGAAATAGGCAAAATTTTCGACAAATTAATATTCTTAAGAATTCATTTACGTGACGACGACAAGATTCTGTAATATTGGATAAGTGGCATAACGATTACAGGTTGGATTAATGGGTTCGATACTAAACGTAAAATACATTAGTATTCGCCTATTGTATACAAACAATAATAAACTGTGTATCGTAAAAGTAGCGTGGAGTTGAGCAATAAAAATTGAGCTGGCTGTCCATTATTTCAGGAATGATATTAGATATTTGTTTAAAAGTTTGCTGTGTAATATATGTATGTCCCTACTAGTTGTGCTTATAAGAACATCACTTTTTAAGCGAATGTATTATTTTGGAATTCAAATAATGATATTCATGTCATTTGATAAAATTTATGTTGTTTCATTGGTTTTTCAGTGTTAAAAAAGCGCTTTCATTCAAATTGCTAAATAAGTAGACTACAAAAAATCCGGTAGAAGAATTAACACACTCCGGTAGCCAAAGAACAAGATTCGCTTTGTAATTCTCTCGTTCAAGATTTCTCTCAGTTTCGTTTGTACTACACTATTTTCTCTCCGCGGATATATCAAACAAGCCCAATGTTAGAAAGAGAAAGACAATTTTTTTAACAGAAATACTTGTAAATGTTTGTAATTTTAATATTCAAAGAGTATTCACCCTGTGTATAAATCATCGGTATATGAGTTTTCAGATAGTATTAAAGAAACAAAATTATATTTTTTGACATGCTATGAGTAGGTGTGCAGTGCGACTGAAGTAGCGGATAATCGCTAGTAATAAATAAATCGTTTAGTATGTATAGCTCTTGGTATAGTGTTATGGGTGAATAGTTTGATATTTACCATCAATACTAATACTTACTTAGATAGCCAACTGCATCCTACTACATAATTACTTTAATATCTTATCTAGTAAAACATTACATATACCTTATTTTATAGGTAGATAATGTTTTCAATCTTCAAATCATAACTGTTTCAACGATTTCCATTTTCACCAATAATTACATATTTAACACATACATTTCTTAAAAATAATCATATGATGGTCGCTTCGTAACAAATTTTCGCGCTTAATCCTCAAATTGTTACCACGACACATTGTTCAATACCATACTAGTCCTTTTGCGTCCAACGGCGGCTGTATTACCAAATAAATAATAAATAAATAGCTTAATGAAACTTAAACACTAGTTTGCCGCTTGAAAAGTAATTTTGTTTATATTATTTACATATTATTCAAGTACGTAGCACTCGATCAAAGAAAACTGAACGTACTAATGTTTGTTATGCACGCAAAACAAAAGCACGCCAACAGAAAGTTTCGACACAACAACTAATTATTGTCCATTAACCGCTCGTAACGTCTACTACGCAATCAAACTTGACCAATGCGATCTAAATTACGCTATTAACAACACGTGGTAACCGAGTTTGTTAGTAAATTAGCAATATACAAAGTTTACTCAGAATACAGAAGACCATGAACTGTAGGTGTTTCAGGAACCCTATGTTCAGCAGTAGAGCTCGGTGATCTAAATGGATGATAATGACGCCGAAAACGACATTTTGCCAACCTTAGAATCAGTAGATCCAGTAATTTAAGAGAAAACTATGTATTTTAAAAATATTCGCATCTGGCGTAGCTTTAAGATGTTCAACCCTTTCCCCAATAAAAAACTTCCTCTAAAGACGACATTCTTATATTTATCTCTTGCAGTATTGGAATAGTCGTGATTCATCAATATACAACCGAATTGTATTATATAGAATGGAAATAACGACTTACGAGCAAGTTTACCCGACCTTGAGTTTCCGGTTGAAATATACCGGAAATGTCTTTTGCTATGCCGCTTTATCTATTTGTATTCTAACATTAGTTGCTCTCTAAAATCGGCAGGGTACTGTACAAAAGATTTATTTAAAATGCTAAATATTTAACTACATTGGTGAGAAGTAGTATATAGTAGTGTAGCGAGCTACTCTTACAACCCTATATTAATTATTCATACTGTAAGCAGAGAACTAAATGAAGCTACTTTATAACTGTTTCAAAGGATACATACAACGCGATTTCTAATTGAAGATGCTGAATAATTAAGCTGTCAACTACAAGTGCGAATTGGAATAAACCTATCTGAACCCTGAAATATTACCAGTAAACAGTGGCTCCTGTGGGTTCTTCACGCTTTTATATAAAGGACACATTCATAAAACTATCGCTTTTACATACAAAGCGAGATAGTAACCATTCCGCCAAACGGTCGTCCTTATTGCTGGAAAAAGTACCTAGTTCTATATTTCTCTCGTATATTAATGTATTATATCATCCTGGATCTAAAGGAATTAGGTAGAATTAAAATAATCCAAAATACAAATGAAACACATGCGTATATCTAGTATATTTTAATAACAGGGTACATATTCATTAAATAATAAGTCTTAACTATTTTACATATTATAATTAAACGAACAAACAGACCAAACCACCACAAATTATTGTAATGTATTATGTTTAAACTCTGAACCTTAATTGAAATTTTCCTATGTAAATATTCAAAACATGTTAAGTTTTTCTGAATGAGTTTCCCACGTATTTGTCTATACTTAGGTAGGTACTGTTTATTAACAAAATAAGTATATTTTAAACCAAGACTGTAAACTTAAAATGTGATGAATATATTTACTTTTACATGTATATTTTCATATAATTATGCATATTATATTATGATAAGATCCGGAAGTTATCCTTACACATTCCATTTTTGAATTGTAATGTAAACTTATGTATATTAGTGTAAAAATTATTATTCATGAAACTCGAACACATTGGTCGAGCAGCATCGTAATATTTTTTTGATTTCCGCTCGCTCTTTCCATTTTATTGTATTCAATGTTATAGACGGAATGGAGCGGTATTCAGAAATGTATTTGCGTCGACCGTCGTAGGTCCATACGTGTAGTTTACGCATTTGGGTCAAAGTAGGAAATAGAACCCGGTCGCTAAAGGCAAATAAGCCGCATTTACGTGTGTCAATGATTTATGTCGACAATTGATTTTGGTTTACGCATACAAACTTTGAAATGTTATGTTAAAACATAAGACAAGCTCAATTCAAGCTTTTAAAAGTAGTCATATGAAAAAATATTAAAATATTCATTATACATTCTGGGCCCTTAACTGGATTTCTGAAATAATATACATACAATGGGTAGCCTTACCGCTAGAGATTTGAAATTTTTACATTTTACAAAGGATACTTTATAAAGTAGTCCAAATGTTCCCGCGTCTGCCCATTTTCTCCTAACCACATATTCATAATTACCTAACGAACAGCGCACTGAGAAGTCCAATATCGCATTTAGTATTAAAGCAAGTACAATGCCAACAGTGAGATTGTCTCGAAGCTCGTATCCTGTGGGAGGTGTTAGCAGTTACTTCTCGATCTCCTTACAAATATTTACGATTAAGCTCGGAAACATCAGTTCACAACTCTCGAAATTGCGTAATAATAAACATTTTTTTGTTTTTACACTTGAGAAGTAATTATTTATTTAGTAGTTAAAGTACATAATTTTTCAATTGTAAGAAAATGAAACTTATATAGTCTTTTGTTAGGAACATATTATACTACATACATATGTATATGTAAATAGGCCAACTTCACACAGCAATCAGACCCGAACAGATGCCTCGTGTCTCATCAAACACGGAAGCAAAGTTCTGAAATCAGATTACATAAAAGCGCTCTCAACATGAAAGCAAAGAAAGACTTGAGTGCATTTGCATCAATATAGTGCAATGCAGAGCAATACCTGTCGACGCTGATACTATTCCTTCCGCGTGCTGTGACATCGATCGACAAACAAGATGAGATCGGCACTCTGCATTTGAGATACGCTGTCTGCATTTTAAAAAAGATCCGGTCAGTAAGCAGTATCGGAAAATCGTGTTTCTACATTCATTTAATTGACGTGATGTAGTTGACGTGACGTAGTAGATAATTAATAGTAAATAAGGTAAAATTATAAATTCATTATTTAAATTTGTACGCCGTAAAAAGCAAAATATGGAGTGAACTGACAATTCCACAACATCTTAAATGTAGCCATATTTGTGCAAATAAATGATTTTGTATTTGTGATTATAAACATTCAGTGTATTCGTTGACAGCCTAGTAATTTCAAATCCAGTACCCACATGGGGACTGGATTCCAATCCGGGTACCTCAGACTCAAGCTTCGTGCATTTTATAACTTAAAAGTTTAATTATGTTCGTTACAACGGTGGAAAGAAACATCGTGAATAAACCTGCACATCTTAGAAAAAAGACACATTGTTATAAAGTTATTTCTGTGTATGTTTGCAAGAATCTCACTAAAAGTCTATCGAAGAGATTTCAACGATATTATTTAATATTCTTTACGTTTCTAGAAATATTATACTAGACGGTAAGTTATTATGATTTTTAAATCATATTTCTTACGACTGAGTTTTAATTTTCGCCCTGAAAAGAACGCGAGAAATAGATACTTGTATTTAATCTCCGCTCGAAGCAGTGATTAACATTCTTTGAAAATTCTTGTATTATATTTATAATGGGAATTAACATACCTATATGAATGAAGAAATATACTCGTGCGATATGTTTTGGGATTTTTTCAGGCTTAGTCTTTATACAGTTATGGTACAGTTAATTTATACGTTTACCTTTTAATGATACTCGTACAAACGTATTTTTCAAGAGTTCATACATGTACTAAGGCTGCAAACCTGTAGTATCATTACACTACGCTGGCCCACTGAAGATCAGTAGTAAGCTTAAGCGGTAAAGTTACCTAATATTGAAATTATTCGAATTCTCGAATTCGAGACAAAGCCAGCTGCTGCGTGTCATACATGCGCGTATGGTAGATGCAAACAATGATATCTATATAGATATCATTGTACATGATACAACGTATTCGTCTGAACTACTATTTGATTTGATGAGTGAGAGAAATGAAGACAGTAATGGCGTATTCACGGGTGACTTCAGAGACGAAATTTACGGAAGCTTTGCATAATACGGTATACTTAATAGAGTTATTTTGTTTTCGTGGCGTTTACCTTGTTCCACCAAGTTTCTTTTCGTTTTCATTTAACTTAAATGACCCTATTTTTCTCTTTTCAATTAAAAGAAGTACCAAACAACCGCTAAACAATCTTCACAAATAATTAACAAACAGCTAGCTAGCAGAACAGCTGGATCCTTAGTAAAACTGAAGTCTTAACTGTTTTTAAAAGCTTGTAAATACATCATGTAGTTGTACGTCCTGGAATTTTTGCAATCAATATTGCATCCATTTTCAATGAAATTATTGTGTTGAAATTTGACAAATACTCGTAGGTACGTTTCGTCCCCGTGACAATCCAAATCCATTAAATGAAAGATTTTTTTAATAATAAGTACATTTAGCTGCAGTTTACTAAGTACATACAAATAACATTTTTTTAAAAATATTTTCATTGATCGCTTGACAAACACCGAGATAAGAGTTATTCAATAAAACCTAATAGGCCGTGCTTATAAAAGGTTAGTAAGCAATAATCTTACCCTCAAGTAAATCCAGTGCAACCCGCCCCTTCTCGGTTCATTGTGCAGATAGCATCGTTTCCCATATATATCCGTTTCCGGACGGGGCCGGGCAGAAACCACTCATGCGCGCTGATAAAACATCTAATGTCGATGTTATACCAGATTATATTGTAAGCTATTTGTATATTTCGACAGTCCTATATTTTGGATAGAACATTGAAGAAAAGCTGCTAACGAAAATAGCTTTAGCGAAATAGCCCAATCTAGACTACAGCCCTATTGTTCATTGCATATCATTAACGTTTGTAACTTTCTTTTTTTTTTATAACTGGGGACAATTCCACACACGGCTGTCCAAATTAGGCAATTTAATGCCTGTGTTATGGTGACCGGACAGCTGATAGACATACATATATACATACGATATAGT
>DWGJ01000917.1:0-23730 GCA_018246895.1 Aspitha aspitha aspitha
AATAAATAAAAACGTATATATATAGGTATCTATATAGCGTTCTTATTACAGTAGTTGTGGATACAAAAAACAGATGGCGCTTCAAATTGATATGCATGAAACATCCACGAGTGGGCACTCTTTCTACAGTGTATTACTTTACTCTTTGCTCTAAGCGTTGCGGTTTTATGTATGTAATGTATGAAATCCAATAACACAATTTGTTGTGGCAAGTTTTCACTAGATAACAGTACCTTTCAATTTGCGAATTGTGCATTGATGAATTTATTTAGCGAGGTTGCAAATACAGAACCAATTTTAAGGTGTTTAAAATAAATTCAATATTTTATTGATTAAAATTTTAAATGTAAAACATAACAGATAAATATATTTGTGATAATTTTTAATTTATCCAATATACAATTGTATTGTATAATATGCCATCTAAGCAAGTAAGTGGTAAACTACGTAACACAAGAAACAAGCGTAAATAATATTACATAATGTTTTCGCTAGATGGCGTTAATCTTTCACATTAAGAATTTTGTCTCTGTATATTATATAACTAGCCTGTAAATCATCAAAATTTTATGCTTTTATTTCAATTAAATTTAATTACAGTCGTTTGATAGAAATTTAAATACTCAAGCAACGGCAGAGTTTTCGTCATCACAGCTTCTTATTACTTATATATATGGTTATCTATTTCTTGCTTAGGTACCTAATTGAACAAGAAATTTTATTAGGTTAGTGAAAATGCTTTCACTGTGCAAGTTTTGTTACCTAAATATACCACCATCCACAAAAATATCAATTCAATCGGAAACAAATTAGAATTTTTCCATGTAAAAGGTACTTATATCTTCGACGACAAGTAGGTAGTTACCTACTTAGGTAGGTACCTACAGATTTTATTATCTTGATACTAGGTCACCTAGGAATCTGTGAGGAATCTTATCTGTGCCTGCGCGTATTTATTTAGGTACGAAACTATCTGTAACAATTTTAAAGTCAGATATTAATCTTACCTTTCCCGCCACAAATTTGAAATTGAATTTTTTATAACGCGATATTATTTAGGTAGCTACATACATTATACATACCCATATTCATATAAGATATGACTACGCCAGGTGTCATAGACTAGATAGGTACCTACATACTAATATCCACTAATATTGCTCTTTGTTATATTAAAACATATTCTCATTTACTTTGAATAGCTTTTAAGTACATACATAAATATGTACAAGGTAGATAGATACTTACATCCTAATTTACCAGGTAGACCTTTACGCCACCACATCTCTCAAATATGTAATCAATACCTTTCCTGAGCAATAAATGGTTTTCATTTCAGATTGTAAAACACCAGTTACTGATTCCATTTTCAAGGTAACGTACAGATCAACGTGGACAAAAAATTTGCATCCATACTCATAAATTACAATACGATCAACGTTAAACACGTCGTAACTGATGAAAATACTTGCTGTATAAACTGAACGTTATCTCCTAAGAGATAAGGTCGAAATTGCACTGCGGGTCGCACACATGTTATTGTTTGTCAGTGTTTCGCGCGTGATATGTCGAAATGTAAACGGTTTGAGCGGTCAGATCGATATGCGTTGCGCGAGGGTGTTTAGAGTCGCGCGATTGGCCGGCGTGTGTGGGGCGTGGCGGGCGCGGCGAGTGTGTGAGGCGGTCGGTCGGACTGCGGTTTTGGCGCCAAAGGGCGCGCGCGGATGACGTGAGATGTTCGCTTTTTGAATCACTACGTACGCATCACCTACTGATCTTACCGTTTACGCAACTGAGAAAACCTGTGTCCAGTTGAATGACGCTAAATAGATAGCAGGTCCTCTAATCGTCTGATTGTAGATTACGTTACCTATTTTTAATGACAATAAAGCTCTGAAATTTTCAACGTAATCAATAATAACAATTTTAATTGGCCTTACCGAAATATTCACAGGAGACTTTCGTAAAATGAATATTACGTTATTGCTGGATACGGTTCTTCCTCACTGGCCACATTAGAAATAGTAGTAGTGTTGTTATGTATCTACAGTTGAGTGGCAGGATTGTGTATTTAAATGCAATAAATAAAATCTATAGGTATAAAATGTAAAGTTTTAATACCAATTTATCAAGTAACATTGTTTCAAGAGGGATTATACTATAGTTTTATTAGTGTTCAAGTAGGATCCTTCAGTAATTTAGTTTCCAAGCACCTACTTATAGGTAGATAAATTTGTAGGTGCTTGTCTGTTACAGGTAGATATTACACCATTAGGAAGGTGGTGGTGGGTTGGATGGCTACATTTCTGTTACAATTAACTCAATTTTTAATGGAAAATTCAAACTGTCCTGTCTGTTAATTGACAATACTTCGTATTTTTAGCTGTTTACCATTAATTTGTCAGTTCTTAGATGCTAGGGTAGCTATCCTACCCTATCTATCTAATACCTATATATCTAATAATGAAAGCTGCGTATCTTACTGTACCTCTATAATAACTAAGTACAATAAGCGATATTTTTGATCTATTTAAGTGATGTTAATCAGTTAGGTAAGATTATTTGCAAAGTTGGTAAAATATCTACCTAAATAGGTAGGTACCTACCTACCTAAGGAAAGTGAATCAATCCTATTAGATAAGTATAAAGTTAAATTATATTATAAGTGCTTAAGTAATATATTCAGTCCAGTTACATGATTCTTTCAATTAAATGAACACTAAATCGTATATGTAAATAACGATAAAAAGAGTATTCTGGTCTGTACAACATTTCAATAGACATCGCAATACATCATAAATAAACATACCGCGAACATTCATTGCAAACGATAAATAACAACCGTTTCGTACAATTTCGATAATTTACGACAAACGCGGTAATTATTAACTAATTCAATAATTCGTTAACAGTGCAGGTCATTCCGGACAATGTGGCCCTTTACAAAACACACCAGTGTTGCCAGCCTTCAGACAATTTTACCCCTTTTAAAGCGTTGAATAAAAAAATTGCAAATTTAAAAGAGGCGCGTGGTCAGACCAGTTTGTCCAATGAACTAGAATTACTGGTTTTTGGGAGCGTGCTTTATTTTGCACGGATTTGGCAACACACAAAAGAGTTTGTTGCCCGCCATTGTCCGATCCAGTTTTAGCTAGTTCACGGTTTTTGATTGTAAATTGTATTTAAACATATTCGCGATTGGACATTGGCAGGTGGTGCTACCTCGCGTGTTTTGTAATCAAAAGTAAAGCGTTTGCACACGTAGTTAATAATGTCTTCATTATTTATACAGATAATAGAATATAAGTACCAATTGTTTTATCTTTGACCCACGGCTTTAGTCGCATACTTATATCATTATAGACAGTTAGTAAGTAGGTACGCATCCAACGGTAGGCTATAACGAAAATTTTTATTAACACCCTTATAATGCATCCTACAATAAAGGAGTTTAATTTTAAAATATAATACAGACATAGAAAGAATAAATGCTAAACCCTTTTCAAGTATGGGCTTAGATTTAAAGAAATCTATTCTAATTAGTCTTTGTGTTTATGAAGGAATCGAGCTGAACCATATCAAACATCCGCACGGATTCCAAACTTTTCAAATGAAAATATTATAGAGACAGACAAGTCAAGTATTATAATAATATTAATATAATGATTAATAATATTGGTACCTATGTATTAATAATTAAGTATTGATGAAATGCAACTGAAAATCGATGCAATATTCAAATTTTGCAGTTTTATACCGAGGGTGTGCATGGCAGATGTTCTATTTTAACTTTGCATCCATTCGCAATGTTGTTATTAAAAAAATCTTTTGTGGCCATTTAAAAAAGTAAAACTTCCCTTGACAATGCGCCATGCAAATTAGAAAGGTGAGCGCGTTAAAAGGGCGTATGTAATATATAGATATTTTACAAGATTCACCGTTACCTGCCTTGCTTAAGTGGTCGTATTTGCTTGAGGATTCGTTCAATGCAAATATTATTTTTAGTAAATACGTTTCTATTGGAAAATGGTCTCTATACAAGATATATAAAGGTGAATTTGGTGGAGTGGAAGAAGAGAAATTTGCATAAGCATCGCGCACCTTTCCTGTTGATCCTTTCTATGGCAGTTTGACTGACAGGGTTTAGGTTGAATGAAATTTGAATCGCGGATAAGAAGGCGTTATATACTTTCGTTTGTACATAAATTCGCTTCAATGATTTAAGTAATTCCTCATGAAAGTAGTTTATTTTTATCTCGCTGTATCTAGAATTTTTTCATTGAAAGCTTTGACTGTTTATTAAAAGCTTTTGTACAAGAATGAGTTTGATATTGAGAGCAATTCTATTCTGAGTATATTATATATTAAATAATAGCAAATGCCACAGAACATCAATCGATCAATTCAGTGATCAATATTATTCGATTCATTATAAACTTATTAACAAGACATTAAAGGCATATCTCAAAATATGCGTCGGGTTTATCATTTAAGAATTCGATCAAAAACATAATAAGTAACAGAATACCATATTACGTACATTTATTTATTGATTTCTCTACTTCAAGTTAATTCCATACAGACTTTTTTGTTCCGTTTCCATGGGGCAATACTTCCGGTGTGATGCAATGGTTTTGTGCAACGAACGGTCGGGAAGCAAAGGGTGCGATATGCAAAATAGGAGATTAGTCAAATTGCAGCTTGCATTCGGTATCTTGCAACGAATGTAAGCCGTAACAAAGGTTGTATAGTAACGTTAGGGAAGTAGGTACAAAAGCACGTTATTGTATCGATTGATAATGAAAAACGGTACCTAAATTTTGATCGAATTGTAGAGAGTATTAGTAGCGAGAGTAACAAGCGATCGATTCTTAGCAAGCATTAGCAAGTAAGTATAGTATTCTTAAATAAGTGAAATAACAATTAAGATTTTTATTATAACAACATAGTCATTGAACTAGGTAAGTTAATAATACGACTAAAGTAGGTATATTTTGATTAAAAAATTTTCATTAATAGGGATGCAACTACATATTAAAGCTTATGAAACTTGATAAAAGAAGATTGAATTCTGTTGTGATTACTAATGCATGTGTAATAAAGCAAATAGAAGTGTCTATTATGTCTTATTAAAATTAAAAACAACTAGTTTCCTTAACTTTTATGAAATAAATCTTTTATGATACCTATAATATGAATAACAAGCATGTCTTTATATGGGTACCAGATTATAAAATCTAATTTTCATTATAAAATGTATGCAACAATTTCAAATGCTTGTTCACATACCTACATTATGATAGTAGGTACCTACTCCTACATTAAAATGAATGAACATTTTACTAAACCCACGTACCACTTTTAATATGAGTTGGAGAATACGGAAATACGCATGACATAACCGGTTGACCACTGGCGCGTTCCGTGAAATTCGCAAACCAGTTCTGGACTCAACCCTAAACTGCTGGGGGACACTTAAAAACTTTTAATATACGCACAATGAGCGCGCTCGAAAGCCGGTGGGCAGAGTCCGGCACAATAGCAGAACCAGCCGATTAATTCGCTACACAATGACCATGGGTCCGAGGTAGGTCCGAGAGGTCATATTTAGGTAGAGGGTTCAAGGGTCAGTAAGGGTTATTGGTAAATAGCAGCGTATGTCCCACCAATGCCAGGGGAGTGACGCGGCGGTAAAGTTTAGAAAACATGTCGCGATGACGTGCTTCGGGCACAATTTATGTGTTTTCGCGCGTTCTGTTTTGCTTTTGAGTAATATTTGTGGGTTGCGTTCGATATTTGTTTGTTTGAAACGCATCGATATTCGCCAATTGTGACATTTGTACTGGATTCTTAAAAATTTGTTCACAGACGAATCATTCTAGTTTCTTGGATTAAAAATATTTAGATGTCTGTGAAACCGGTGTGTATGTGTGTGTCGGTATAAAATGAAACACTAAACCAATGAATATACTAAAGACATCAAAGTATCAAATTAAATATCTTAAGAATTTTGTGTCCCTACAATGGCTCTATACTGTAAACTTAGTTGTAAAATAAGTTCAAGTGGATTATACATACATACATATTCTTTGTTTTATTTCAAGATAGAACGTAACTATTATCTATACTAATATTAAAAAGCGGAAGTTTGTTTGTTTGGTTGAACGCGCTAATGTCAGGAACTACTGGTTTGAATTAAAAAATATTTTTCTGTAGAATAGTCCACTTATTGAGGAAGGCTATAGACTACATAACATCACGCTATAACTAATAGGAGTAGAGCAGCATCGAAAAAGCGTTTCTTTGTTCTTCCGTTTTCCTTGCAATTTTTATAGTAATGTTCATAGCGTGACGTTCTTAAAACAGTTTTTTAATAGATCGTTGTCTTATTAACGCGGGTGAAACCGTAGAGCACAGCTATAATGTATAAAATATGAGGACTATCAAAATCGATATGTGTTTCAACTAAACGTGTCCATATTATAAAAATACAACATTTATTTCGTATCCACACTTAATATTATAATTGCTAAAATGTTTTTGTTTGATTTCCTTTCCTCACATCAAATCGGACTAATGGATTGATATGGTTTTTGGTATGGAAATAATTCAAAGGCTAGAAAATAAAATAAGCTACAGTTTTCACGGAAAAATATCGCACAAACGACATGATGTCTGAACAAAATTATTACTCTTGACCACGTGGCTTGTGGTTGGCGGCGTGTTCGAGAACATTTCAAATCAAATGTCATCAAATCGATAGTTATAAGGTACTTTTAGTTTGCTTAGGAAATAACATTTAGTCATAGTCACATTCAAGTGTTAAATCATTTAATTCATACAATCACGCACAGAAGTCAACAGTGACAAGGACTCTTGAATTATGACATCAGATAGAATCGGGAGCGATAGTTATCCCCAAATAAAGGGCTCATATAACTCTACCAAAGATCTCTACATTTGTAATAGAGCAAGGCATAAAGTGTGAAATTGTTGATTTTATCTCTATGCTTTTGTGTCAGAGAATATATTCGGCATCAAATTTTTTCATTACAAAAATCTAAAACATAAAAATTTGTCAAACTTTTAATCAAAATATGGGTAAATACTTAAATTTTGGCTGTTGGAAGTGGTAGGAATGTTAGCTTTTTTTTGTCACGTTTTCTAAAAATATGTTATGTCATGGTGAACCAAACAAATATGTCATGTTTTCGAAAAATATGTTTTGTAAAGAAAATGATGATAGGTAAGGTGTGTTGATCTAAAAATTTATAATGAGATGATTCTCAATACAAACTCTCCTAACACCGAAATAACGAACCTTCGTGAGCCGCAGCAGCAAGGGAACCCATGACTATATTAAATAAAAGAGAAACATGAATGCAGATCTGACGTGTCTAACCCTTTCACAATGCATAAAAAGACCAATTTTGTATGCGGACCCGGTGTCTCGTTTCAATAAAGTGTAATAAAAAAAGATAAAACTTTTTTACCCACGATTCTTTGGGGTCACATTTTTTAATAGGGTTGAATCCTTAATTTGCAACAAGGTGCATCGCACGCAAACGAAGGGATGCATCGAGAGATTTAAATGAGTTCTATAGTGAAAAAGTGTAAAGGGTTGCGCGTATCGTATTTTTTCCCATCGATCCGACAAAAGATGTTAGCGTTGTTTGACATTGATGTGTCGGGAATATTATATTGATTGTATATCGATTTGTACTTTCTCATGAATGTGTGTCGTATAGCACTCTCGATGTCGTCAAAGAAGCGAAATCATTAGTCGTAAAACTACAGTAACAAAAATTAATCAGATTACTTTTTTATCAACCATTTATTCTGCGTATTTTAGTATAATGACTGGTGCTGTAATTTAATCATCAACTTCTAATTTTATTACTCCTATTTTAATATTGTTATCAGACTTAAACAAACTAGATCAGGTAAAAACCAATTAGCTACATATTCCAAGAGATATGACTTAATAACAAAATGTCTTTCAAAGACCTTATAATTATTTAAGGATTAATAAATATCGAATTCACTGTGATAACTTTTTGTGATTATTGACAGAAAAAAACTATTTTTTGTATTTCTTATATTATTCATTTATCTAATTTTTAAATATGCATAATGTTGTGCTTATTTTTTATTAATAATAGTCTTAGTAACAACCTCCATCAGTGTAGGCAGAATTTATAAGATCGTAATTATTAGGATTTTTTTGTTATAGTTTTCTAGTTAAATATGAAAGTCACAATGAATTTCTTGCACGTACATACAATCTTTGAGGCATTAAGGTTTTAGACGGTAAGAACCGGTCCAATGTCTAATCTAAGGAGTGTTTAGGAGTAGATATCAGTAGGATGGCGGCTTCGATGTTAAAAGTAAAGATAAACATGGCGGCTGTTTGCAATCAGCAAGCAGCGCAGATAGGTTACGTATGCTCGTGGCTTACTCTGCGTACAGACAACAAAATAAATCGGCTCATTTTAGGTATTTATATCAGTTGTAAGACGTTGTAGTTAATTATTGCAATGTTTAAATAAAAATTTACAAACAGTAATAGATTTTAAAACAGCAGTATAAAACACAATAACAATGCTTATCAGTCACATTAAGCATTTAAAAGTGCGGGAAATTAACGTATCATTGCACATAAGGTTATTAGTAACTTAGTGAGATAAAAAATTTATACAACAGTAGTCTAAGCAAGGACAATGAGTATAATATTAATATTAACCATATACAGATTAGCTGTGTATTTCGAATGCATTATGTGTCAATCTTAACTATATTCGATAGTCCTATTAATAACTTATACTACTGCAATTGTTACTGACAGACACAATGTAATTTTTACATATCTCCTCGAAATGGTTTGTACATACATATATACCTACCTACCCATGTAAATGTCTTTTGCTACTCGCTTCATATAAAAATGCATTGAAATATCTTTAGTTTGGATATAAATATGCCCTTCTGTATGTTTTTATGTTACAGTTGCTATGTTTAAAAGTAGGTGACATGCGCAAGGATGAAGTTTTTGGCCGCTTACATCTAATATAACGCGCCCGACGAAATTTTAACAACGGTTCCTTAGTCATGACCTGGCATTAATGAACTATTAGTGTCATAACAAAGATAAATGGTTTTATACGAAAATACAGCTGTATATTATGACTAAAATATATGAAATAATATAAAACATGCAGATAATGTCATAATAAGAGATAGGTAGATTATATACCTATGTATTAGATCATTCTCGCATCTGAATTTTTAGTAATAACAATTCTAGATGTCCTTGAAACTACCACTTCAATATAAGCTACTGAATCAATCGTTATAGCCACAATTACTACTTATATTTCTGGTTTAATGGTATTAGAGTAATGTTTGCTACTTTCTAAGAAAATGAGGGATTTACTTTTACTCTGCTTTAAACCGTAAATAACTTACATTTTTTATAAATGTTTGAGCAGTTTTGTTTTAATATTTTCATTAAATATTATGATTATTTTATCTACTATCTGCTTTTTCTTAAGCTCGTAGGCATTATAAATTTCAAGAAAAGATAAAAACAGCTATTATTTAAAGCTTTATTGCAAGTTTTATGGCTAAATCTAAAACGTGCATTTGAGTTTGATATTGAGATGCATACTTTTGAATATAATCGTACGAAGTTTGAAAATTGAATTTGCAGGCGGTACAACAATAGGCAGATACCTGCGTCCCGGCACAAGCGGGCAATTTTAGAGCTCTGTCCTGTACAGGATTTCCCTTTGCGACGTGTGCCTTCAAACAGGAAAACGCACCCCTCTCCCACCCTGCTTAGTTGACGAACTGAACCCACGACGCAAAGTAAGAGCGAACGCGGGATCTCTAATAAAATAAAAAGTTTTCTTTATACGGTTTATTAATCTTTATAAAACATAAAGTAAGAATGGGCAGACTTAATGACTTATGGCATTTTTACTAGTCAACACTGAATATGCGAGTTCAATATATTTTCATTTTGTGTTACTGAAAATTTTTGAAATTGAATTGTGACAAATTTATGTAATGATGTATTCATGTTATCGTGATTCAAACACAAAATAAGTATAATAAGGATGTATATGGGGTAATTTATAATACTATAACGATCATTTTATTATTCAGGTATGAGAAAGCCAGGATTGATTTTATATATAAATGAAAAGGCTACACAAATTATACGTGGATATAAATAACTAGCTATGCCCGCGGCTTCATCAGCGTGGAAATCAATATGTTCCCGTGTTTTCAACATTTGTCATTGCTGCTCCAATCTACTTAGCCATAGCGTGATGTTATATTGCCTATAGCCTTCCTCAAAAAGTGGACTATACAACACAAAAATATTTTTCAATTCGAACCATTAGTTCCTGAGATTAGCGCGTTCAAGCAAACAAAGGCTTCAGCTTTCTAATATAAATATAGATGTAGACTATATAATTCCCATCCGCTAATCTCCGACCTCCTGAAGCTAAGCACACGAGCCACCCTGCTTAGGCGACCAAACAGCGGGGTGGGCTATGTACCATCGCATGATATATAGTGCCCCTTAAACTTAAACGGATTACCTTTGATATATTACGTGAATTCGCAATTCAATCTCAGCTAGTCGATCTATCTTAGTACTTACGTGATTGGCTTTTGAGGTAGTCACGTTGTATTAAGTCCTTTCATTATACTCACACCAGTCATTCGACTTTATCTGAACCTATACAATAAATCGAGTAGGTATATATGTATGTAGAAGAACTATAAATGTGTTCGTTAAGAGATGTATCTTGCATCGTTGAAATATTGTACTTAAACTTTTAAAGAAAGCTCTCGACTGTAAGTTTGTGTGCAAAAGCGTCTTCAATCTGTTAATCCTAAGGTCAACCGGTTTAGTAGGTACGGTTATCAGATTTGAGCAGTATTGAGTGTATGTACAGGCACATTAAGATAAGAAATAAATGTCAGTATGTATGTGGCACTGTAAAAATGACATATATACATACATATATAGCAGTATCTTCAGTTTAGTATTTATATTATTCTTAAGAATATAGATACATATATAGGTTTACTTTGATAAAACGACCCGTATCATTATACTACAGCGTTATCAATGTAATTAAAGTGTATTTAAAAAAAACCTGGTTATTGTTTTATGGCGGTAGAGTTCTTTTTGTTAGAATCGATTGCAATGAATATGAAATTTTAGAACTAATAACTGATAAGCTAAGTGTATCTAAAACAAAGCATACAATTATTATCAAATATTCAATATATTTCAGCTATTCCTAAGCTCAATGACTCTCGAATGTTCAAACAGCATGAAAGCTCTCTAACATTTTCAAATTCTAGCGTCCCAATTATCTGATAGTATTCACAATTTTTGTAGTAGGTCCGAGCATAGCATCAAGAGCAATGCAGCCATTGTTATTTTTATTAATCCAATAATCAAATTTTCATCAATCTATTCTCTTTGGTAATTCAATATACAATTTCAAATCAGTAAGTTAGTTGTCATTTGTCAATAACTAACTAGATACACAATGTTTCGAGAGTTCGTAACCCACTTTTAGCTGTTGATTTTTGGCAAGTAAATTATTTTCCATTCGAAATATTGTAATGTTGGTATACATACGTAATCTCGCATATAAAATTAAGTAGAAAATGTTCACGTACCAATCAATTCCATGTTCTTTTTTGTAGAAGACTTACGATAATGCATTAATAGCTACATGAGTAATGAATGCTACCTGCAGCCGTACATCTGTATGAAGCCAGTTCTATATCTACGTCAATCTATATCACAGGTGGGAGGACGCAGTAATGGCGCCGTGTTCGGCTGAAACAAACCACAATAGCATGCATCGGCGTCACACGTCCTTTCATCACTCGCAGAGCGAAGGGCATATCAAAATGAACACGGAATAATAATATGTGGATGTGTCATTTAATTACATAATTGCCGATCTCCACCGGGACCTTAGTGGATTTCGTAGCCAAAACTATACAAAAGTACGCAGAAGCCCATGAAACCAGGCTTCACCAGCATGTGAACGTCACAGATAGAATAAGACGACTGAAGCGGACCAAACCCTCTGACTTAGTGTAGTGTTAGTGTTATGACTAATGTACAGAAAAAATAGTGTTAGTGCTAGTGGATGAACATAACATAAAAAGTGTCATACCCTTAAATAGAGATAATATAAAGGAAGTCGTTGGACAATACTTTTACATCTATTTATACTATAAGATTAAGTTATAAACAAACTACTTATTTGTCTTAACTAGGCTAGATCGTAGTCCCATAAAGTGAAAAAAAAGTAAATAATTACATTTTTTCTATCGATACACAGTACCTTGTTAAGTTAAACTGTCTCATTTAGCTCTATAAAATGTCAGAGCGGTCTTAGGCAAATATTTTGAATGAAAACCATCTTCCTCTAGGTATTGAATATAGTTTGTAAGTAAACTTTATAGTGTTTCGTACTTTTAACTTTACGAGTTATGCTTTAGGGTGTGGGCAATGTATGCCGTAACACAGGGTCACACCTAGTACGGCAGACCTAGCTACAACGTTGAATTACAACATATAACATAATTTTAAACTTAAAAGAAAAATATATTGAATCACCGCATCCGTGCTACATACCTCCAAGTCGCTCTTAGGGCGTACTCTCGCGGGCGTGTGGACAGGCATTCGCAATGAAGAGTGCTTCACTAGTCTGTCTGCCCGTCGCGTTCTTCGATTGTGAACCGAGAGATTGCTCCTTACATACTTTAATACATACTGTTACTACGAGTATGTATACCCGTGTGCCAATATTATTCCGAATGACACAAATCAACCCACTAATATTACAAATGCCACAGTAACTCCGTTAGGTTGTCTGTTACGCTATCACGCCTAAACCAGTGAACCGAATTCAATGAAATTTGGTACACAGATAGTCTTGACCTTGGGAAAGAACATAAGCTAGCTACTTTTTATCGCGAAAAAAGGGGTTGAAGAGACTGAATTGATATCGTTTGTATAATTATATTTGTCACTACTGATTTTAAATGCTGCCCGTTACGTAGAGTAACAGTAAGCTCCCGGTGAGCATTTCAAAACTTTTCACATTGGTATAGTCATGAAGTAAGTTCTGTTCGGCATTCCTATTATACAGCGAGCGGACACGACTTAAATTGAAATGCTCGCCGAATTGCTACCATACGACCGGTATGCGCTTATGAGAACGACAGCACTTGAATGTGCGGGTATTTTTAATATGGATGCACAAAAAGACCGTTGGTACGTACATATCTCGCATATATCGCGCAGTAACCGGATTCCTTCTCGCAAGTCATACTTCTACGAATGATAGTCCTTTATACTCATTTCGAGTAACGACTACTGACTATGAATTCGTATTACAATTTTGTTGGTGCTTTTTGACAAGTGTGAGCATTGAAATTAGTTCATGGAGCCTTCGAAGACTGCTGCGTTCTGCTACAAAGTGCATACTTTATAGCTGTTGTAATTTTCTAATAACTATGTAACGTATGTAGGTAGTGTCTGCGTAATACTATTTATAGGGATATTAAAAACGTGTTTGTTCCAAATATGATTTTAGGAGTTTAAGTTGTTAAACGCTAGAGCGCTAACAAGTTTGGACCGTAATTACCAACTTTAAATTCCCAGGAAAGTAGTAACTAGAAAGCACAGATGAAGTTTCTCAAAAGTGCGAGTTGAACATGAATACTTTCCCACTTGCGAACCTACATCCAAACTTTCCTTACACTCATAAACAACAACCCGAAGTTATTTACATTCCAGGTAGTGAACAGACAATTGCCGGTTGCCACGGCAACGCCAAGATGGCCGACGTCTATGCGGTTTCCAAGTTCGCCTCTAGTTCCAAATTGTTCCGCGAGTATTTGAGAGTGTATGGAGGAGGCTGCATAATTACATTATGTACGGCGAGCTATGTGCTACGGTCTCACTAATTACTGGTACAGACAGCAGCAAATCTTTGCAGTAACCAACTGTGAGTGTTTTACCGTACACCTTTTGATTTGAGGATTACCATTTACAAGTTGTAAGGTACATAAACGGGAAAGAACATGTATGTGGCAGCCATCTTGATAGGTTTCCATGCCATGTCTTTTGAATATACCAATTAATAGGTAGAATAATTGAAAGATACGCTAACATTATTATTTTACAGCTTTTTAAAATATATTTCACAACTGTTTTAGTTCAAACTATAAGTAAGTCTTGTATCTTCTTAACGTTAAACACCACATGAGCATATACATGCATACTTAAAATTATTTGTCGTTGATTGATTTAAAAATCATATCGTATGTCAGATCTCCTAAAGGATCAATTGCCGATGTTCTATATAATTCTCGTTGAAATTCTTTGCTTGCATAGTTGAAAGGTCAAAGAAAAAACCAAGAGGCTAATTTGCAGTCTTCTGCCGACCGTACTTGTTCCTGAAGGATTAGTTAAGGAGGATTTAATAAGAGTTCCTTAGATAAGTGTAGCGAGAGCGCTTCTAATACTCTTCAATTTAAACACCTCTCTGAACGAAGCCCTGCATGTAACATTATCCCTGACCTTATACGTATTAAGTATATTGGAGAAAGTAGGTATTGATTATACGAGTATGTATTACATTTCTTTCTTATAATATACATACTTATAATTTTAGAGCTTGTGTTTATTCATTATTTGTACACATTTCGTGAAAAATATGAATCTGAGTATAAAACTGAGCATACAGTTAGTCAATGTCATTGAAATTTATCTGGCTCAAAGGACCAACTCAAAAAAGAAATCAAAGAAATCTATCGTATTGTATTTCATCTACATAATTGCTATGTATAAAATGACACTTACTTTGATATGACCATACTTATTCTTAGGACGGAGCTATAAACACAATGTATGTCTGCAAGTGTCAGCATTGAGTAAATTTCGTCGTAAACCAGTTTATTGTAGATCTGTGACGTGGCGTCGGGACTACGGCAAGTCGTACAGTGAGCGAAAAATTTTTCCACTTTGTTCTATGGCGATATACATACATAATCGTTTGATGGTTACTAATTAGGTACTATTACAATAAAATCATTTTTCAACCCCAACCAACATTGTTGGAAACGTTATAAATTCATCTACACACCGTAAAATTTAAATCTGAAAACCATAATGAGTGATAGGCTGAACTTTCGATCATCAATTTATTTATTTTTTTAATCAAATAGTACGGATTATCCTCCAATTGCAATAATGAAAGAATGCGATATATGCTTATTGATATATAGTAGTTACACATTCATGAGTTGTGTAAGAACTGAGCAAAAAGTAAAATAAAAGTGAAGGTCACGTAAAATATTGTATTCTTTAATTCACATCCGCAGTGTGCTCGATTCTTTAATTTTAAAAGGGATCGTAAACTTTGTTTTTAAGATTTGTGTCTATAAATTGTGCATCGGAAGCCTGCGTATTTCATTGTAAGGATAGGTTAAGTGGAAAAGTTTTATCATCTCTCATGTTTGCGGTACCTGTCGAATGTGACTTGCAATGTACAACTTACACTAAACAGGAAGAAAATAAAATGAATGCTCTATGCAAACAGTTTAAGTATTACTTACTGCAGCTGTAAAATGACTTATGATCAGAATAAATTCAATGTTATTCAACCACTAAAGATGGTGTCTAATATGGCGTATCGATCTTATTTTTAAATTGCGAGTTCCATTTTTGAAATCATAGGTGTTTTATTTTAAGTTTACCTGGCACCTTACTTAACATCCTTTGAAGTTGTAGTAAGCTTATAAATACCAAGAAATAGATATAAAAATATTTTTTGTATTTTCACAACTATTTTAGCTATCGACTATAACGCGGAATCTGATGATCAAAGCTACTTTATTCTATATCAGAAGATGTGGCCGGATATTACTATTCGGATTATCCGGTGATCGCCCGAGGTTGTGTATGACATATGTGCCTACGTTAGGCACGGATGTATAAAAGACATGTTCAACGGATATTGTCAGGCCTTTGGTGTTCCAGGGAGGATATTATAAACCTTTCACGTCAAAGCCTTTTTGATGTTCCTGACTATCTAAAACGCGATTTTCTTTCACATATCAGTGACGGGGCGGGGCACGCGGTATTGTAACATAATGGCATAGTTAATAGGATTTTGGAAAGCGAGTTTCTCGGTAAATGTACGTTGTACGATTTTGTGGTAATTGGTAATTTTCTTGTTGGCGTAGCAAAAGGCTTCTAACATTTAGTCTTGGTTAGGCACTGTAGCTAAATACTTCGGTTAATACACAAATATAGACTACTATTATATTTAAATAACATATTAAATGTAAGGTGATGTAGCCAGCAACATGTAGTCATTAGTCGCTATTGGAAAACTGTCATGAGCTTCATGCTTCACAAGAAACCTTAAGCTGTACCTATACTCGATCGATATCATTAGATAATCACATGCTTAGTACCTACCTATATCACAATTAACAATATCATTAAGTAGTAATAATACTTTCAGTTTGACGTCAATTGTATATGAGACTTGGAATACGGATACTTGAAAGATATTGTAGTATAAAGAGAAGGACTTAAGGTCTGGAGAATTAATTATTTTGAACTCTGGGAAGATTCTCCAAATGTCAGCCATTGCTTGGTGATGTAGTCTTGGTTTTCATAATCTAACTAAACCTAAAGAGGGATACTATCCAGGTTATTAATAGGACGTTAGCAAAAATATGCTTCAACATCATATGAAACAGTAATAACCTGCTTAGGGTTTATTGAGTGCACAATGACCTTTGTCAGTTCAAAATGAACTTTGGACTAAAATACTACAAGTTGTACTCTAGCTGTAAAATGCATTACTAAGGAAAATTGAATACAATTCATATACAGAAAATTTCATACATTTGATCGAGTAGGAAGTGATTCATGAGTTACGCAAGTACAACACATTATCGGCGGCGCAAAACGACGTTAATCATAATTGTGTTCCCAAAGCAACGTAATGAAACCTTTACAACTCAAACGAACACAATTACTTCTAAGCACAACCGGTCTCGCCACAAAGGTTCGCCTAAACGCCGAATTTACCCGACACACGGCCTCGCACGCCCCCTCCCACAGCGAGGGGGTAGCCTAAACCCCCTCCGCCGGGCTCACGTCTATCCATTTGCCAGCTAGTTCCGAGCTAAATTAATTTCAAAGCTCCTTATGTTACGTGCCTTGCGGCTTTAGTCTGGATGTGTGCGTGCTTCGCCCGTGTGTGTCGAGATCTACTTTCGGAAGGCTTAACTGAATATATACATACGAGCGGAGTACATGCTATGTATGATACGGACAGCGCCTTGTTAAGGGTTGAATTAGGAGAGATAAATTAGTCTGAGGGTAAATGAGCATTTCGTGTCTATCGGTTTAGGGTGGGTGCCGCAAACGTTCGTTTCGAATAGTTGTTCCTTAATCGCGTAATTATATAGATTTAATTCATATAGAACAGCTTATCTTTATTTCTAAGTACAAATGAAATTCCTTTTTTGAACTTGCATGTTTCTGTGTGTACTCGTATTAACATTTTGATGACTCCACAGTATGTCAAAATTTTCTTTATCGCTTTTGCGTTTAGTATACTTTTTGATGATAACATCATAATACATATAATACACATTCAAACACTGAGAATAATTAGACAATATGTAATTAAATAACATCTTTTTATCTTAAAAAATGAGTTTTAATAAATACTCACAATCAATTGTATGTGTTATATTAATTGTATATACAAATTAACGCTAATTAGGTTATTTTAATAAGTTTACAAATTGTAGTATTTACAAAAGGAAAACAAATGAAACGAAGAACATAACGTACATAGGTAGGATATATTAATTATTAGCTGTGCCCGCAGCTTCGCCCGCGTAGAAATCAATATTTTCTCGTTTTTGCAACATTTGTCATTGCTGCTCCACTTCTATAAGTCATAGCGTGATTTTACATAGGCTTCCTCAAAAAGTGGACTATACAACACAAAAATAATTATTCAATTCGAACCAGTAGTTCCTGTTATTAGCGCGGTCAACCAAACAAACTCTTAAGCTTGATATTAGTATATATAAGCTGTAGGTACTTCTCTATTAACCTGCTTTTTGCCTACCCCATTAGGGACCTGGGGTGACGATGTGTGTTTGTGTACCTATTACCTATAATACACGGTGATCCGAAACGGTCTTAATTATACATATGCCGGCGAGGGTCGGAAATCTCCGCATGTTCGCGCATAAATAACTGACAAGCTATAATGTGAGCCGGATATTACATACTTTTGCCCGCGATACTAAGTTTCATGCCTTTGAGAGATCGTTCGAGCATTATTGTAGTTACCTATACAACATGCATACTGTCCGTTAATAATAGTGAACCTTATTTTAAACAATATTTTTGTTCTAAAGTTACTTGTCGATTTTTGTAGGTATTAGGAGTACAGAAAAGTGTAAAATGTAACGTTTTACCTGCTTTCATTTAATAGTAGAAGTATCGTTCTTTGTCAAGGTGCAACAGAACTACAGTTCAATTCCATCATTAATACCATAGTGGGACGGAGCCTTACCGTTTGGCATATTGCATGGAAAAAACGTAGGTCATATGAAAAAGGTAGTAGGCTTTGCTATACGTAATATTATTTCTAACAGGCAAATAAAAGGGATTAAAATGAATATGCTACACTAGAGATATATCCATAATCATATGAACAATTATTTGTTGTTATTAATTGCATAATAAGGTAAATTTGAGTTTAACAATCATAAAGAAACATGATACAAAAATAGTAGTGTTCTCAATACAAAGTACTGACCTATTCTTTAAAACTCAAATGCGGAAAAGTATTATAAAACTATGAAAACGTTTGCTTTACAAAAACATTGCTTCCATACCATTCCATTTACATATCCATCAGTTGTGGCTGTCAGGACTTTCCCTTTATTCCAAACGTGACGATCAAAGAAATAACCCGAGATTAATTTGCGCCCCTTAAAACAAAGACCGTACATTTATAGAAAGGGTTACACAAAAGCTTAGACTAAAACTCTGCATGTCACTCCAAACCTATTGTTTTATTAACATTGGAATCAAAGAACAATGTTGGCATTAATTTTATTTTATGTCCGTTATTTCTCAATTTCGTTGCCGTTCGCCGTCTTTGTTTTTGCGGCACACACACCGGGACGCCATGAATTTATCAGGTAAGTCAAATATCAAACAAAGCTATAAAAAGTGTTGTTTGAACTTTTAGCGACAAATATGCTCCACACTTGAATATTATGGAAAATATTGGCTATTCAATAATTGTATTGCAGTTGTGATTTGTTTTTTAGATCGCTCTACATTTGTGTGTCAGCTCTACATAAATCTGAGTACAAGAATTAATCGTACAAAAGTTCATGAATCGGGTTCACCGCAGCCATTTTGTTGCCAGAAATCCTGGATCTGGAACTGTTTTCAAACTTCTACTGATTGTCAGAATCTCAGGTAGATACATACAAAATGTACATATACCAAATTAAAATAGTGTCTTCATTTTTCATGCTGTTACGTAGAGATCATATACATATGTACATATGTATGTACGAGTAGGTAGGTATTCGTTGTTACAAATTGTCATTAATTTATGACTGCGTGTTGTATTGGTTATGTTTCATTTAGGTGAGAATGTCTTTAATTTACAATTACTTCGTAATTAATTAATTAATTAGTGATTTAATAGAAGTTTGGCTTCCATCCGGTTATTGAACAATAAACCTGAAACAAACAAATTTTATATTAATAACTGTTTAAAATTATCTCATAATACATATAACCCAGTCTGTACAGTGTGATATTTAAGTATCTAATAATAAAGATTAAATAAATTACGATAATTCTGAATTTTTATGTAATGGACCAATTAAGCGTTACCTAATCATTGGGAGTTAGAGGAACAAGAAAGTATGTTTCATAAGATTAAGAATTGTTGCGGTTATGGAGCATTACTACATACATCATTTCCAAGCGCAAAAATTCATAGTTGAAGGTATGTTTATAATTTACCATGTTGTTAATAGATTTAGATTTAATTTACGTTGTTGTAAATTTGTTTCTAGCAAAAAATGAATAAGACAGGATGGTAAGGTTATTAATGTTGATAAAAATAATACCTGCATGGAACCGATGTATGTACCTACCTTTTTTCTCAAAATAAGCATGTTTATAACTGATAAAGATGGTGAGTATAATCACCGAGCCAGACCCCAATCAGAAACGAAGAGGAAAATTAAAAAATAAACAAGAAACGGGCATTATATTAAAATGGCAATTTTATTTTCTCTTTACTGAGTCGTAGGGCTTCAAAAAGTGAACCAGAGCGGAATATCCAGTCGGTACGTCAAATGTTAATCACAGAGCGGGATTATACATTATGGTTCAAATATCAAAAGTGCTGTTGCTATGAAATTTTTACTGCCGAATGAGAAGATGGTAGACGTGTACGTATTATTGACATATTTATGTGGAGTACCGTAATGACGGCAGCTTATGTGAGCAGTTTTGTTATATAGAATATGTCGACAGAAATAAAAGAGAAATCTGTTTGCTTCATTATAGGCACTGTTTTCGAGCAGATGCGGTTGATGGTTTAACGTCGGTAAACGACATATTATATCGTTAATTCACGAACACGATACGATTATACATCTCATTTCATTTTCATTTCTAACAGCAAAGAAAAAAAGGTTAAGAAAAAGTTCGTGAAGACCCATTGGATGTGTTTGGAATATTCCATAATTCTGTGGATATACATACATATGGTATATATGTATATATATTTTATTACTGACCCACATTTTAGCAGCGTGATCTATTATCTACTTATTCGTTTTCATTATGAGATGAGGCATTGTAAGCATTGTCAAACAATGAAGGTTTAAGGATGATTATCTTTGTATAATTTAATTAGTTACGTGAATAAATTACAAGCTTTCATTATAATAAGATTTTGTTGCTTCGATTCCTTTTGTCATTTCAATTAGTTTTAAATCATATTCAATTAATATACTATTGTAATGTTCGTATAGTAAAGGTATAAAGTCTCCGAACTCTACATAGAGACGGATACTATGTTTGATTGCAGTAAGCCACACCACTTGTGCTGATTGCTTAGAACCGGTAACCTAATTTCTCTGGGACATTCATTTCCTCATAGCTACGAGTACCTGCAACGATAGGTTTTATGTCAACTGCATAAATCACTTCTCTTATGTATATAAAAATCACATGTAACGATGTTCATTTGCGTTAATCTCCGAAATCACTGAACCAATTTCAATGAAATTTTGTACATATCTATTGTTTGGTCCAACTTAAAAGAAAGGATTTTTTTTCTCAATTGATAGTCTAATTTTTTTATTGAAAAATCAATGTTTTCTTATAGGACAACACTTAGTCGGACATCATTGTACGGGATTTTGACATATTTTGACATATACATATGATTTAACATAAATATATCACCATGGCAGGGCGTGGGCAGGTCCGCTAGTTTGTACATAAATTTCGGTCATTTTTTATATCAACACAATAACAAACAAGCTAGACAACTACAGCCAATTTAATCAGTTTGTACGACGATAATGGATATTAGTAACTTCTATTATTTTTAATTAGATTTATTAGCAATCTTTAATCAGTAAGACGATTGTAGGTAAAGGATTATAAGTATAAAATAAGTCTAGTTCCGTTTTGTTAATGTATTGTCAGATTGTCACTCGTTGACCGTATTGGGATAATGTGCAATAACATTTGTAAAGCACTTTTATTGCTGATAGAATCTTGCACCTACATACATATATCCAGACATTATGTATTTTAACTCAACAGAAAGAAATGAAACTCGTGACTTTTCCACGTCTGCTGGAAAGGAAACTTCCAAATCCCAGTCACGAGCCTGCTCCAGATTATTTTGTTTCGTTGGTGTAGTTTCTGAGAGCGAGGCATTTTTCTTAAAGCCCCGCAGACCGTAATTGATTGATATACCTAGACTGTAATACATGCGTAGAAATCACGTCAAATCTTTACTGACTAACAAGTATGAAGATAAGCATTCGCTTATCATTTATAACATTGTATAAAAGATTCTCTTAAGATTTTTGTTTACTCAAGTACTTTGTAGTTGGTAAATCGAAAATGTGTATAGTTAGTTCTATTTGCTATTATTTTCTCTTGGTCATTGCCAACGGATAACTATAATTTCAGTGATGTGTGTATTTTATAAATATGACTACTAATATTGATCGTTTCTAATTCCACAGAGGTGGTGAAAGGTATATAATATAAGTTAGTATAAAATACTGTATTTTAAAGCATTAAGTATCATGAATTTTGTTACTCCATTTCAATACAACGAGTGTCTAACAGAGAACCATAGTTATATCTTATTGCAATTGCTTTTGTGCTAGTCTGCGGCTGCTCTATCGATTTGTGCCTGTATTGTACATAGATTTAAATGCAGAATAATTTATGTTAGAACTTATTATTGCAATTTTATGATTACATCTTGTAACAATTTCTTTCATATCTATTTCAACCATTTCTGTTACAATATAAATATGTATTTATGTACTAGCATGAAACGAAATACATAATGTTGTGTACTTAAACCAAAGCGGAAAGAGTTGTTTTAGTTTTGCTGTTGAGTTCCTTGTATTTTTTTCATTGCATTGATCGCTGGGTATAGGTCTCCCTTCACAATGAGAACCTTTTAGGTCTGGCAGGTATTTCACTAGTAAACTGCTCATTGCAATATAATTTGTTAATTTATTACGTTGATAAAAGATTCATTTACAGAAATAAAAATATATATTTATTTTAGACAAAGTCCACATGGGTATAAGTATTACACAATTTCTTACGCCACTATGCTAGTAAACACAAATAAATAATACACAAAAACACACGCATACACACAAAAAAGCAAAAAACAAAACTAAAATAAGTAGTAGTTGGTTATTATACAACATTGGTTAGTATACAACTTTTTCTATGTTAGTATATGCATTAAATTTAAAATAAAAAAAAAATATGACACAACAGTTGTATTTTACAATGTTAAGGAATTGAAGCGAGCAACGGTAACAACGCGGTCTCTGATCTTTGGCAAATATATGTATTTTATCGAACTTTACGACGAATGGTACGGTCTTACATAATACTCTTTTTGGGAGCAGAACACGTGTTGGTATTCACCAAGTATTTTACTCACGGATAATTCTATTTGACAGTAACATTACATTGATTTTAATACGATGATTACGTATTACAATTTGTACCTAGTTATTTGTATTTTCTCTAGATGTATAGAGATGGTACTTGATAATAGTATTTAATAAGTTTTATAATTTTACGTTTAGCATTCTAGGCGGGAAAATAGCTGACGGATTGAGTTCTTATTATAATGAACTGAAATTGTCGCTACTGTTATATAATTCTATTTTAGTACGAGTGAAATTATTATTTTTGTTTATTACAAACCGTGAAATCAATAAAAGAATAATGAAATAGAGTAATTTACAAAACATCAGTCTGAGGAACGGTCGTAAAAGTTTTAAAACAAAATTATTTGCAGTCGTTTAGGCAAG
>DWGJ01000918.1:0-23721 GCA_018246895.1 Aspitha aspitha aspitha
TAGCTGTCACATTGATACTCTATGAAATGTGTCTTTATATGTTGCTAGCAGTAAAATTTATTTTCAATATAAATTTGGTTTCGAACATACTAATAAAAAGTATTTAGAACGATACATTATTTTGTTATGTATCTCAATATATCTCAGAATCTCAATTATTTAACATAGAACAAATAGTTCATTATATTGAAATATTTAGAATAATAACATGATCATGTTTAATACAATTTATTTAGTAAAGTATCGCTTTATATCCTTTAAATAGAAATGAACATAACGAATCATTATCAAATAAGCATTCTGAAGTTCCTATAAGGAAAAGATATACGAATTCCAATCTAATTTTATCAAAAACTAGTTGGTAGTATAAGTTGATGAAACATAATAGTATGCCAACACAACGTACAGATGTCGTTTAATCCATCCAGTGGAAAACACGGAAAATGACAAATGAGGTTGTCATGTATGTATGTTGATTGTTGATGGATTTGGATTGTCAAATAATGAAAAAAATATAAATAATGAATGTAGTTGCTGCCAGTAACATATTAAAACGTTATTAATAAAAATAACCATGTTTTAAGAAGCAATGAATACATAATATATTTGAATTTCTACGGAGTTAAAGGTAAATATTTTTAATTTAAATTTTGACTGCTAATTAGATTTTTTTAAATCTAAGCAGTGACAATTCAGTGTCAGATAATCAGTGTTTTCGCTCGTAAAAATGTTGTTAATTTGCTATTCTGATTATAACAATAAGTTACATTAGGTGCCTAAATTAGATATAATTTATATTTCCTTTTTTCAACTATATATTTAAATTATAGTTGATCATGAATTTAATCGTTATTGTTGTCTATTGTCATTTCTCTGCGATTTCATTTGTTATTTCAATTCTTTTGTTTATTTATTTATTGTTAAGAAACACCAACAGCTGACTCACAACACATTAAAAAAAACAAAATACCCTGGCATGTATGCAGATAATAGACATTATTACATAAACAGATAACATACATGATCTATATTTTCAAACAGAATGTAGTTACATTTTTTCTAATAAGGTTCTCATATTGGTAATTCTAATAGGATACCTTTTTCCAACCCTTCTTATTGTTCTACTACTGGACACAGGTCTCTTATAGTGAAAAGGTTTTGTGTCTCAGTCTACTACTGTAGCCAAGTAGGGATTGGCAGACTTCACTCTCCTCGGAAACATAATTTTTATTATACACTCCAGGTGTGCAAGTCCCATATTTATTGGAATTTTAAACATAATCAAATGCAATTGTGTTAGGTTTCAAGTAGATACATGTTTAACATTAAAGGTAAAGTAGTAGTAGTCTTTGAAGTACTAATAAACACTTCTGGCTTCTTGTATAAGAGTTGAAAATGAAACTTCGGATTACAAGCAAAAGTTAAACCAAGTTTTATTATGGGTTCAGCGGCGAATAAAGCTAGGAAAATGAATGGTCAATGACTGGATAGAATAAGGTTTGGTAGTGTGGCCAGCTGTTAGTATTTTTTTTATTTATCAATAAGTTTATGTGCAATTTGCACAGCGAAAAAGAAAAAAGCAGATACAGTAAAGCACATTCATTTGTTTGTTCAGTTCAGTGCCTACTCTGTGGGTTTTTGCTGTCAATATAACAGAAACAAATTTTGGGAGAATCATTCAAAAGGTACTGCAGTGCTTTGAGAGAGACAACTATGTTCCTATTTTTATCGCACTAAGCCCCTTTGTTGGCTTACCTCTGCGTTGTTGGAGAACTTAGGGATCTCACCAGAACGCACCAGTGTTGTCAAGCGCGGCACACTTGTCAGGCTGCTTACTGCAATTCATCCCATTCGTCATATTTACGTCAGTTTCATTATTCCCGGGTTCACTGAATGGATGGTCGGAGCTCCCATCCCTTCCGCCTACAACCCCAGAACCCTTCTTTTAGTGGTACCAGTGATTACAGGTTACATCAATTCGTTAGGAAATAGATTACGGTTTTCTAAATTTTTCATAGTCTTTGTGAAGATTCGTTCTAATTTATCCTTTCTATTCTATATTAAAATATAACTTGTACTTTCCAAACAGTTTTTGATATGTCCAATTTACGTCTTATCCTAACAGATGGCGTTAGTTGTACACGACCAACGCATGTACCGAAAAGGTGTAAGTTCAAATAAGAAACTGTACTGTTTTCCACAAAGTCACGTTATTAGCATAAATTAATTCGTGAATAGCCACCCACTTAACGCGACCTCGCGTTATTCTATGTACCTGCGTGTTATATAAACAATTTCATGGCCAACGCTGCGTTTCGGCTGTGTCCGTGAGAGTCGCAGCGTCACGCATACACGCTTAATTCCATGTAACTACATTTATACATTACGCATACATTGATAACGATCCTTGACAACTCAACTAAAGCCGAGGCAATAAATAACGCAGTTTGGTTGCGTGCGCCGCCTAGATATACCTACCTACTAGATCGTTCTATGCAGTACCTAATCCATATCGGCCCATACCGTAGGTACCTAGTAAGTGTTCGTACAAAAATTGGAACGATTTAAACATTAAGAACACAATATATACCTGATCGATAACAACTATTTCCGCAATAATTCAATGTCGAGGTTTATACGTAGGTACTAACCGAAGTAGCCCTACAAATCTTTTCAATTTAATATGAATAACAATAATCGGCGAATTGACCTTGTAAACGTGTAATCTTATTAGTAGTTCACACAAATATCATTTATCCATTATACGACTACGATGACCTTAACTTGCATAGTTGAATATTTCCGCGGTGCCAACTCCACTATGTTGTCACGTCACGCACAGTTTTACACAAAAATTTTGAATGTGTGCCCACGCACACTTGCCTGGAATGTCAATGTGGTAGCTGGCTGCGTATGTGTGTGTCGGGTAAGTGATATGTTTTGCAAGTAGATGGCGCTGGTCGCCGGCGTGCGTTTCTAAGACGCGATGCGTTTCGGTATGAATAGAGCGAGTTTTGATAATAGCGTCAATGCGCGCGGGGCGCTCTTGGGAGGGACGGCCCAATTTAAAACGCGGTTTGCCCATTACACAATGAATTTATTGCCGCATACGGCTGACACATATTGCGTGCATGTCATATATACTACGCTACTGGAATGTTTCAATAATTAGCCTGAGCTAGGTACGATGGAATAATGAACCGTTGTTTTTGCTACAGAGCATAGATGTTAATAAGAATTGTAGCATCAACATCAAGTGCCCCATGCTCCCGAATAACTTACCAGCGGTTAGACTTCAAATCGGGCGTCCATAACGACACTTGCATACAAACTGGTATATACTTGTAAGTGAGAAATATCAATGGCATTATGAATACAAATTCATGTAGCTTACATATTTCGAGCGAACTGCATTGTGCGGTGTCTATCCACTGAATTCTAATGTTTGATTTTTCTTTGGCTTCCATCCAAATTGACCGGTCATTTTGTGTAATTTGGCAAGTTTTCCGATTCGCCGACACCTGCCGTCATCGAGTTAGTCTACGAAGTTCAACTCGAGACTTCACGTAACGTTTCTTTTACGCGATTCCAGAGATTGCTTACGGTAGCTATTCCCTTTGATATTACGCAAATCACAGAAAATGGTTGCATGCAAGTGCGTTTTAATCAATGACTTGAAACTTAGAAAATGTAAATTAAAATTGAATAACATAAAACAATGGCTGTGCAACTTGCATATTGTGGTCACTGCAGCGCGTACTAAACTCTCAATAATAAAATACAGATGGTGCACTCCCATCACTGCATTTTTCAAACCACAACATACGAAACAAGCAAGCTTAAAATTATATTATTTATAATATATAACCTGTATAAATAAATAAGCCAGTTATTGTATGTAGTTAAATTAATTCGAATCAAGTTTTAATTTACATCAAACCTGTTATGTACGGTAAACAAAAGCAGCCTATTTACGAGAAGATAATCAACAATAAATCTAACATTTTATTTCCATCGGTCCAAACCATATTTGCGTATACCTACTGCGAGCCTATAGATTTTAAACCATAAAATTTAATCACATTAATCGGCTTCCTACAATATTAGTTATTGGCAATAAAACATGCACGGCGAGCGTTAAACAGAGATACCTAATCGATTTAATATACTTTTGAAAGAAACTCAACTGGTTTTGAATGGTGTACGTCCGCGATAAAAACGGGTAGCGAGGGTTGATTAGAAAGGGAGTGCTCTAAATGGAGTGGCCGGCCGGCTCCATTGTGTGCTGCGTCGCCCACGTGCGATTATAGGAGGAATGTAAACATTGCGGCCGCTGCACAGCCTCTCGCTCGCCCAATGCGCGTGTTCAAACATCAAGAGCGAGACGCAACGCGAAACGGCGCCGTTTTGAAATCCACTCACTATTCGATCAGCTTATACTATTGAAGTAATCATTGTATTATTTTCTTAACAACGCATTGAGTTTATCTGTTTTTTTTAAAGATAACATTTCTCTTGTATTATTAAACAATTCCGTATTACGATATGATAATTTGTCTCGGTGCAACTTCAGCAACAAGTCGCAAAGAGCATCGATATAGTAGTGTTTGTTTAGAAATTTAAATAATTTATTCATTCATCGGTTGTGATCAGCCGTTGTGTGTTGAGGCCGCATGCGGAAATCTTCGTCCAAGGCCAAAGAACCAGTTTTGGGCCGGTATCATCATAATACCACGCCGGACGATGAGTGAGCGACCACAGGACTCCAAAACATGGAATTTTATGGAGAGTATAAATCTAAGTTTTTTCGGCGTAGAAATATTTTTGACTATTTCCTTTTCTGAGAAAACAGCGGCGATATTTGAAGTTCTGACCCGAGATTGAGCTTAAAGAAGTGGCAGTCATTAAAAGGAATGTTGAGTTCCGTTGAGTTTGAATGCGGGAAATTACGGAATAGAAGGTTTTAACATGTTCTAAATGAGGTCAGGTTGGTTCATGCATTGCTGAGATTGTTGCGCCGGCTGTCAAAAGTTTATAATAGCGAGATACTGATAAAGTACGAGTAAGTTAATTGATTCAAACTCAATGATTCTCTTGTTTCAAACAGCATAGTGACAAGGCATTCTTTCTAAAATTTATGGTCAATTTGCCAAAATCGGACAAGACTCTAGAAATGTTATCCTGAACGTAAAAAGGCGCCTTTGCCTACCATCACCCAGTGCATTAATTACTAAACTCACCATGGGACGACAACTTTTCACATTACATACAGGTAAAGTTTAAAATTTACTTGGGCATGTTATGTTGCCTTATATGTACAGCCAGTCTAGTTTTCACCCAGAACAAACTCAAAAGGTCCGATGCTGACTTCTTACAGAAGCCCATAAGCATTTCAAATGACACCTGATTCTGCATCTGATATATAACTGCGATCAGACCGGTGCATTAATTCATTACTGAGTTGCAATGCATCGTGCCCTACTATGCGGTTTACTTACAATCGTAATACTGCTCCAAGCGCTGGTCAAGCAGAAATAGCTACCGCAAGCATTCTCCCACACTCGATATCTAGATGAAGAATTTAAGCTATTAAGCGCTTTTTTGTCTATTTTAAAATTGTTCTATTAAATAAATCATGCTGAACATTTTATATGTAAATGAACCCGTCGAATGGCGCAACGCGCTTGGTAGATGTTTTAATAAATTCAGGGGTCATTTACTCCGGGACATCTGGCGTGCATATTTCCTAGCGATCTGTCCATTGCGAATGCTACTTTTGACAAAGTACGAACCATGTCTATGAAGTTCATTTAGAGTTATTGTAAATAACTCATTCATCTCTAGTAATACGACTATTTTGGACAGCATATACCTGTCAAGTAATATAAAGTGTTAATTTCGGTATTTATAGACCATACCTAAGTCGTTACACTATAATATTTTATCATGTTTTTATTGCCTACGTATTATTTATGATCTGGAATTTGCAAATTCTCTCTCTTATTTATGGATCACGTCATAGTCGTATAGTATGTCAATATTTCAACTCGCAAGCGACGTTTCGCCGGCGTTTTGACATGGGAGTGATAGATAGATTGAGTGCATACGAGAAGAAGTTCGCAAATGTTTTTGCACATATGCAATTCCGTAGCAGTGCTACGTTCGTAGATACCGTAGCTGCATTCGCTACGGTGCATCGGTGCAAGCGTAGCGCGTAGCAGGGATGCGTTTCGTTGCGTAGCTTTGACGTAAACTGAATTTGAAATGAAAATTAACTATGGTATAACCATTTGTACTGGTAACCGTTGTATTTATATTTTGTTATATAGCTTGGTTATTTCAATCGTAACCTGTTTTTAATATTCAATAGACTTGAATTTTGTTATGGATATTATATTGGCCATAATAACTAAAAATTCACCGCTTATTATCATGAAGGCTTAGCATGATTTGCTTTTAACTGCTTCTATGATATTATGTGGTAATTTCATTTAATGATAATTAATAACGTTTTATTATTAACAAATAGTAATTATATTATACATTCAAGTAGCAACGCAATGTTTATTTTATTCATTCGACAAAAAACAACAAAACACCTTGAATTTATGAATATACATTATACGTAATTTCTTGCAAAGGTTTTTTTTGTCTGTGAAAATAAATGCCTATTAATATTTTTATCTGGTGAATTAATTAAACGGGTTCGGCGCGGCAACAACCGGCCGCGAAGCAGCTGCTGCAAAACATTGTACTTTATATGAATAGTTCTTAGCGATAAAGTGCCTTGAACATATTTGACCTACGATAACGAATCATCGAATTTACGTCAATTACTTTGTAGTAAATAACTATAGAATATTACCAAATAACTTGCCTGTGTATTTGTGTGTTTGAATTTGAAAGTTGCTAGACATGTCGACAAAATCTTCAGAATAACGTAGTCTGTTTTGTGTTGTCATTATATTATTGTTTTCTTATTTCTTTTTAGATACTAGATAGGTTTACTGTGTAGTACCTACCTATATAAAACTATTTATTTGTAATATAAATGGACTGGACTGGAAGAAAATGTCTTAGGTATTATGTTTGCCCTTGTGGAGTACAAGGGATTAGGTACAAATTTTAGGTACAAAATTGTAAAATATATAAATCACACATTTTTGAATACGACCGTATTGTAAATAATTAATATGCATCAAGGATGTTAATTCTACGCGATGTTTTTGTGACGCTTCCCACTGTTGTTTTTTGCTAATTTCTAGTCATAATAAATTGTTCTTAGATGCGTGCTCGCTCGCGCTAAACACAAAAACCTACATGCCTTCAAGTTGTATTAGATTCGATTAGTTCCACTAGATTCTGCAATCGAGTTTATCGGTATGCGGTAAAACAATTTGAGCTCTACTCTGCCGACGTGTCATGTTAAAAGGTATCATAACATGAAGTTAAAAAGTACTATAATCTTATAGTTAAAAAGCACAACATAAGCAAAATATGCGTAATTCCACTGAACGTTACACGTGGAGTTTTGGGCATACTTATCGTGAAATAACAATAAATAAATAGTTAAGACGGCTTACTTTGTACGAAAATTTTAATTGGTGACCTCTAAAAATTGCGTTGCCGAGTTAGTTGTCGATACGCACTATAATAGTATTTAAATGTACATTTGCATAATTATATTTCGTATAGAATTACAATTATAGAAATAATTAAAACTTATGTAAGGGTATACGTAATAACGTTGGTTGTGGTTGCGTTCGTGTCGGTATTGCGTCTCTGTCCATGCGCCAGCGCAGCCGCCGTCCCACAAGATGCGCGTGAGAACGCTCCCGGCTAACGAACCCGCTGCCGGCCGAGTTTGAAAATAAACTCCTGTGTTTTGGCCACTGCGCACCAGCAGAAATAGTGCGGACCGATCCCTACGCACACACGCGCAAGGGGGCCACAGTTTAACCGGCACCACGAGCGAATCGCAGCGCATCGGGTCTCGTTGCGAAGTAATTTTTTTTGCATGTGACGCGAGCATCATTTTTAAACGATGACTAAATTACAGTCTAGGAATAGTAGACAAAGAACAGCGCTGCAATTCGACAGTTGATTGAACTGCGCCCGATGTTCGTGAGTCGAGCGCGGAATTTGTTTTCTATTAAACAAATGTTATCGAATGCGGATATGATATTCTAGTACAGTGCATGCAACATCTTCAACTATGGATAGAATAGTGACAATACAGTTATCGTGATAACTGATAAATAGATGTTATTTTCCAATATTAAAGATTACATTTATGGTTACATAATTGTATTAAAGTTACATCGAAATCTTTTAATTTTTGTTTCTCTCGCATAAGCACTGTTATTTCGTTATCATCTTGTAACAATTTTTATTGAGCAAAATGTAAAGAAATATTTTATATTAACATTTTTTTACCAATCCCTCTGTTAATACTAATAAATATTATGTCTTATCAATGTTTCATACTTTGAATGATCACTTGCGTTATACGCACAGTTTGAAATGCCAATTTCAATCGCTTTGACTTAAATAACTACGCATACAAAAGAACATTTTTTTGTCGCCGCTATGACGATATTATATAACTGTATTAAAATGCTCATAAACAATTAATTCTTCACAAAGAACTAACAAGTTCATGTTCAGGGCTGTGGGAGTGCGAGGGCCAGTTCTATGTATATGAGTCATACAAATATGAATGTTTTGTCTTACTCTTGTATATTCCTAACCGCGCATGCTGTCTCTGTCGTGCGTGGAATTGCGGTGTTTGGTTTGATTTCAAATGAAAGAAAAAACGCAGTCGCACATACGTACTTTTCGGACCCTATTTCGTTAACAATTAAGTTTACGATTTTCGCCCAAATTTTAATCTTTTTAATGAGGTTTAGAATTTTATGTGCGATGTTATGAGTTTCGTCATAGTTATATGGGAAAAACGAATAACCGATAACGACAATTAACATTTCATTAATCAATAATCATTAACATTAAATACATTTGAATAGTAAGTAAATATAGTTCTATACCCGAGAGAAACTTATCTAACTTTTTCCTTGAAATTATTGTAGAAATATTAGGTACTGTTAGACTTTACAAGTAGGTATCTGTGATATAGGTGGGGGGTAAGTTATTTCATATTTCGTTTACAAATTGGAGACGATTCTTTAAAAGTTGATAAAAAGCCAATCCTATTATCATACCACGGCACTAGGATAGAGATACTTGGCACTCAGCGCCCCTTTAGGGCCATGACGTTATAATACGCATACGCTCACATGGACACGTTCGCTCACAGGAACTCGCACACACGAACACACTCAACTCACGGTTTTTATCCGGTTAAAGGATCCGGTCAAAGCAAGAGTGAATAGGCCTACGTCCATCGTAAGATGCAGTTACGATTCCCATCTAACGCTGGCCTAACGCTATAAAATTTCGTCTAAGGTTTTATGAAGCTGCGTTTAAACCTTAAGGATAAGCTATGTAGGCCGTCTTTAACATTCTTTAGAGAGTTGCAAATATTTGTTCTTATTATGTAATGTTTAGTAAACAACACTTGACTCGCGTGGTACAATCTGGCTTTAGCTTATATCGTGGATGGTGGATGATGGAAGTGGATCCGTAAACGGTTTTTGTTTTTATTTTGTAACAATATATTTTTATTATTTCAGATTGGGGTCGTAAACAGTAAGTATGGATGATACTTTTAACTGAATTTGCGGTTTAAATCCTTCACCGAATGAAAAATGTAACACTTGTTGTTGCTACAATTATTTCGTAGACGAATAACAGAACACAAGGAAAGTAAACACACTTTATCCGCGGTTACGTGGAATATGCGTAAAGTAAAGGTCATGCCGATTTAATATCGCATTTGCATAGCTCAGCCGCTCAAAATGTGTAGCCGTTGCGTCGATAACATCATCGAGCCCGCTAATGGTTGACACGAAAATCGTTTTAGTGGATGCAATTTATCAGAATCGAAATTTATGTGGACTCGTTCGGGAAATTTGTTTTTTTTATTTTTTTATATTGACAGCGGACAGGACTAGGGAGCAGTCCCCGGACCTCTCGCGTGCGTAACGCGACGGTTACACGGTATTAAACAACTTGTCACGGCAATTTGTCGTCTTCCCGAGACGCAATAGATACTAGATTAGATAAACGAACCCCAGACAACGGGTTCAATGACCTTCCTATTTTTAAATTACTCTCGTTTCGTCGTGCAAATAAGTGTATGTTTGTACCTTGCAATCAAATTCAATGAATGCGACACTGAATTTTAACAATATTAAACTTGAAATTTTAGTAGACAATAATAATGTTAACCGGGATAATTGCACACATGGCTGTCTTATTCCAATTAAGACAAATAAATGCGTGTGTTATAAAAACTGAAATCTGATAAGTAAACATGTATACGCATTATATATTATACATATTTTTACTACGCCAAAACAGAACAAACGTATTTGCGCTCTCATTACACAAATGTTTGCTCTTAGTGGAAATCGAACCTACGACCTGCGGCTTAGCGGTCAGGTTCTATAGACACCACAGCAAGAGGATATTCAGTATTAAATTGAAAAACAATGTGCGGCGTTCGATTTAGAAACAAAACGTAAACGCGCTCTAACGTCAATTCTATTAGTGGTTACCAAGGCGACGCATGGTCAAGGCTGAACTCGGTTCTGTGTTCAAGGTTACCAACCTAAAATTTAAAAGTGAATCGATAACGATTTGAACTTAAGATCTCCTTTTTACCATCACATATGAAATCTTATACAGATGTATGTAAAAAGTCGAGTAGCTATTCTACTGCGGTTTTTCGATACCCAACTTGGAAATGCCTATATGAAAATGTTTTCTTAATAAATAAAATAGAAAACAACTCTCATAGCTTAAAACTGATGTTTTCTTTTTTGTATCTGTTATTCTCTCACAGCTTAAAACTGCGAAGCTTGTTTTTGTATTCGCCCAACACTTATGTGCGAGTATAATTAGAATATTAGAAAGATCATTTTCGAATAGATAATATATTAGTGCAAGCATATCAACCGTAAATCAGTTTAAAACTTTGTAGTTAAGCGACAGTAAAATCCTTAATTGGTCGAGTCGTTTAAATTGAATGGACCGCCAATTAGTTGTAACATATCTTGTTCCGACTTCGACTGTCCACGTTATTACTATCGATTTTACGAGCAGTGCGATTCGGCACGTTTCGGTGACTCTACTGTAACAGCATAGAGTGATCAGTAAGGCGCAAGGAAAAAACTATTTTAAATAAATAAATAAATAAATACCTGGGGACAATTCCACACACGGCTGTCTGATCCCAAATTAAGCAATTTAATGCCTGTGTTTTGGTGACCGGACAACTGATAAACATACATATATACACACGGTATAGTAAATATATAGATATTTTTATTACGCACAGACACAGAACAAACAAATGCGCTCATCACACAAATGTTTGTTCTGGGTGGGAATCGAACCCACGACCTCCGGTTTTGCAGTCAGGGTCTCTAACTACTCGACCACGAGGCCAGTCAAATTTTATAATCTTTAGACCAAGACTGTCCTATCTCGACCAAATAGGTCAGACATTGGCTGATGGGGGAGTCAAGAGCCGCCGAAACCGGCGTGTATGCATGAAGAGAGTGATGAATGTAGATGAAGCACGGCAGGTTTGTAAGGACAGAGACAGTTGTGGTATGCCAAATTACATGTTACATTCAAGTCCCGTTAGTTTCAAACCGCCGTTTAATAATCTGTAACCACCGTTTAAAGCAACTTTAACTTTGTACTTACTGTTTGTGTTAGGCTATGCCTTACGCGCTGTTTCTATGACACGCATAGACCGGCTTGTGACGACATCCGCGGTAGAATGTAGGCTCTGTTTTCTATGAACACGTGCATCTAAACACGGTGCCTTCAAAGCTCAACATTACAGCTAAGCTTCTCATATATTTGTTCGGAGAACGATAACAAAGGGCCTTGTTGGAGACGGGTATTTAAACAATGTTTCGTTATGGTTGTAAATAGAATATGCATAAAGATTTTTGTACGCTACGATTACGCTTCGTGTGCGATTAAAATCGATATTTTATATCAATAATAAAGATCAATCATATAAGAGATTGGAGACGTGTGAGTTGCACCAAGATATGGGTATTATTATAAACAGCGGTTGTTCGTAAGTGCACAGAATAATCGTCCGTATATAAGCTGAGATGGCAGTTATAAGCAATAATTGAACAGGTCACTGGTCCATTGCTTATCGCGTTGGGTGGTTGACTGCATCGCGGAGCCACGCGAGGACGGGATATTTGATTTCGTCACCTATTCGGTTCACCGTGAACGATAGTAGAACAATCTTTATCATGATAATCTCTTATACATATAAAAATCCCATGTCACGATGTTCGTTTGCGATAATTTCCGAAACCGCTGAACTGATTTCAATGAAATTTTACACATAGCTATTTTATTTGATCCAACTTAAAAGATAGGATAGGATAGGATTCTATAAAACAAATAAATAATGAATGTCAGTTGTCAATAATTTTTTACATAAAATCAATTTCTGAACGCACGATATTTGTCATATATGATTTGACATAATGAAACCACGGCATCGCGTGGTTAGGTCCACTAGTAGACAATAAATATTACCGAATTAGTCAAAACTGTCTTTGCTGATTTGCGGGTAGATTTGAATAGGTTCTTTGGTATGGACATCAAGTGAAGTGGGGTTCTTCTCGTGGAACGAATCTGAAATCGTCGGATGCACGGTTGAAGTTTTTATTCTAGCCGCCCACATAAAAGCGTACTTTTAATCGCCTCTTACGATTACTCTTACTAGTAAGGACATTACCTTGGACATTCCGCAGTCTATCCGCACTTTGAATCGCTGAGCATTTGTCATCGCTATGAAACCCACCATTTCGGTGAAGAAACCATCTCCGCCCACCCATTGTTCTCCGCAAATCGTGTCCATTTGCAGATTGAGCTGGCTACCGGACAATGCTCTGGCCCTTGAACTTACATCTGTAAACGATTGCTCCGTTTGCAGCTGCGTTTGACACCTGAATACGCCGCCAACCCTCCCCGTTGTAACACCGGTACATAGAGCCGCGAAGAATTTTTTATTCGGCTATTAGTATAAGTTTTTGGCACATAGGTATTCGTTATATTAGGGTTTAATCTAAGGTTTTGTAACACCATGTACGTGGGGGTGTAGGATTTGAAGCCCCGGTGAATCAAAAATGGTCAGCTGGGAACAACACGATCGCATTTATTTCGTAAACATATAGAATTTTTGTTATCGTTTATTTAGCGAAAAAGTGTCCGTTTACTAATCAAAGGAAGCATGCTTCAAGAGTATCTACAGTTACAGAGATAGTACATACGTGTACCTACACAGTTTTTGTAAAATTATATAATTACAATTTTACATTTATATTAAAGTGTTTTTTATATGTTCAACGGCGTGCTAGACGGTTTACTCTATATAATTAAGTATATATTGAGTGTGTAGTATATTAGGTATCAATACATACGTAACTAGACGAGTATAATGATCGAGAAGAGTAGCTTTCGAGGCTAATTAGGCTAAGGAATTTGTAAAGCTGCGATATAATTGGGTGACTCCTCCAGGTTTGGATGCCATTGAAAGTATTTGATCTGTTAGACAGGATTTTTTCCTCCTACGTTTGCGCAGTCCCCGAATTATACGACACATTTATATTTTTAAATCGTATTGGAGATTTTGAATAATTTAGAATCGTACGTAGTTTTATATATTTAGGTTATCGATCAGTGTGCGAAGTACTCGTATTTCGATGTTGAACTTGTCTGTTTGCATTGATAGATTTACATTAAACCGCTATTGAAGTCGAGTATACTGGAAATCGTAGGTTTAAATTAGTTCACAATTAGTGGGGGCTAGGATAGGCGAATATTTGAGAGCTCGTAATATTTTGTGCTCCGAATATTATGTCGGGGTATCTGCCGGTTCCCAGCGGAGTAGCTTTCTCTGGATTAGGCTGCCGGTACCATGGCTCCCGACTCACCTTGGAGAGTAATTATAATGATCGGCGCCGGAACCCCAGTCTGGAACGGGAGTCCTTCCTGGAGAGGCGTGCCGGGGTGGCGCAGCGGAGGTACGCCCACGCTTCCTCCATCCTGCTCAACCTCGCGTTCAGCCTTCGCTTAAACCTCACGCGTCTCTTTCGCACGTCCCGACTCAACACCCCACGCCCCCACGCACCGTAATAACCCAATTTGTAAGAACCCCCCCCCCCCCACACCACCCCGTTTTCAAGGACGGCCGTCGGTCTTTATGGCGGCGGCGACGGCGTTGATTCCCCGACCTTGTTTATTTCAGTTTCTTTTTGTTTAGGAACTGGCTGAACTTATTTTCGTACTGTACCGGGCCAGGACCTAGTTGTTTTCGCAGCGAAATAAGCTAACAAATTGAAGTTTTCAAACGTCGAGCATAAAGGCGGCCCGGGCGGCCGCATTTGTCTGCGCGCAAATGAATTGAAACTACTTACATCAGAGGCTGTGAATACGAAGTTTCAATTCCTTCAAATGTAACGCTATGTGTCTAATACAGAGTGAAAGCCTATGTGTTGATTGAATCATCAGTCGCTAAACTGAAAATATATGTATGCGAGATGAATGTGTGGTGTTCAGAGAGTTTGCGGTGATGTACGATTGGGATTCAGACGTAAAAAGCGATATGGCAGGTTTCCTCATTTGTTTAAGTCGTCTCAGAGTTCAAGGCCGCGTACAACACCCTTGTCAAATCCGTCCTGTAGGGTCGTCTAGACGACTTCACACCTTCAACCCTTTAATGGTCCAGTTCAATTATGACTTGTGTATTTAGAGTAGGTATCATTTGATGTTGTATCGCTTTTATTTTTCTTGTGAATCGCAACGGAAGTGTTACTAACCTATCGATCGTTTTATTCACTTGTGTGAGTTCTTAGAAAAATGTTAATATTTTCATGGAAGTTAAAATTACATCCGAGAACCGTTTTAAAACGCCTTCACAGTATTCGTAAATGTTAATAGGGAATTGGAAGTCTAAGGCAATTAAAACGTCCGTTAATGGTTTTCTGTTGATTTCAAAAACGATTTCAATGGAAAAAATTAATTGGGAGAAAGTGAAATAACTAAAGTACAGAAAATCACTGAAAATTTCTCCGACATTTTGAGACGTTTTTCATGACTTTCTAATTACTGGGGCTGGAATACAGCTGTTTTCATTTTTTTCAATTAAAACGTATTAATTAATTATCCACTTCTTGGAATGATCGTAAATTTTTTGCTAGTTTTTTGGTATCTTTTGCTAGTTTATTTAAATAAATAAATAAATCTCATTAGATCGACATTGGATTACCAAGGTTTACTCCTACGCGTCGTCTGGTCAACAAGATGCGTTTTAGCGGGCGTAACTTCATTACCGGAACCCATTTACATTAAACATTATCTACAGACCATTCATGGGTGATCGTTTCTTCACTTATGTTGAGGTATAATACATTTTTGAGTAAGCTTCTGAATACCACGTAGTACACAAAAGGGAATCCGGTCACAGATAACAAGATAATTATCAGAAATCACTAGGCATAGCTGTCAAGTACAATGAAATGTATGAAAATCGAAATAGAATCATTTTAGGTTTGGCTGATATTTCCCACGTGATCCGTAATGGCACAGACCACGCCACTCCACCCCGCCGACGGACCTTGAAAACCAGACGTCCCCGGGAAAAACACGGGCGGCTCGCTAATCGCAATAATTTTATAATATCGCCCGTACAAACCGTACCAAACAAATAGTAGCCGCGAATAATTTGCATGACCGTAGGTATCATAAACACTCGCTCGTGTTTGAACTTGAAATGGACTGGAAGGGTTTCAGCTACGAAACATTTTTATTTCATTTTCGGTTTCACTCAATGCGAGTCCGCATATTAATTCTGAACAAACATTTAGATTTTCTAAAACGCCGCTCACATATGCTAGTAATGTGCGTGCGTCTAACAAAATCAACTATTGAAACGTATTATGTGGAGATAAATGTATGTGCTGAAAATTGTCGGCGCTAATTGAAAAGGGTTTGATTGGAGTTAAAAACTTTATGAGAGAAACAAAAGTGGCAAATATTCAATGAGCATTTTCTATCCTTTTTTCGACTGCTATACCGTATGAATCTCCGATCAAAAGTGGGGACGTTCTGTTATAAAAACAAAGGAGTTTGCAGGCGTAGAGTAAGTCGAAGGCTGTCGAACCATTATGCAGCTCAGCCCAGACTCAGAATTAACATAATCTACGAGATCGTAATACTGTTAGCTTCTTTGCAAGTTTGAAAATTCTAGTTCTGTGCATGAGCCAAGCATGCAATGCTAAAGTATTCCGTGTCAAATGATAAAAGTTGAATAAAAATAAATGTTTGTAGTACCTAATGTTTTTTTTATTTATGAGACTGTTAATTTTGCTTAAACATAACGATACTGGAAAGAAAATATTATTATACGCACATTTGACACTTTCCTTTTGATCCTCAGCGAAATTTGCAAAATGTTTACCGTTTTCCCTCAGTTTTTTGGTAGACGACCTTCAACCTGTCAGCCTACACGTGTCCTGTCCCTGAATGGACACAGTCTCCCATCCCCGGCCGTCTACCTCCCGCTGGCCGGGGGTGGCTCGTCCCGGAGCATTTCAATTTGGAACAATAAGTACCTAACGAAAAAATTCCAGCTTCGACTAGAATCGAAGCGGATGTCAAAGACTTTTTACCTCAAGCCCATCTATCATTTAGGCTTAACTTTTCGCGATTTATCCTGTTACCTCTTTGGGGATGAAGCTCGCCCGCCCCACCTGCCTTTGTTACAGGAATATTTGATTATCTAGAAGTTCACAAATCCGACAGAGGGAGGTAGATGTCATTTTTAAATTTTCTCCGTCAGCATTCCGATAATTAATGATTGAGCATCCATCTTTTAAGATAAAAACATACGGTTGTGTACCTACATAGAGCGAAATGAGCGTTCATTCCGTGATAAATGATACATTTAAAGCCTAAGGAAATGCGGGAACACTTTTGACGTTAGAAGATGAACCTATCTGACTCGGGTAACTTTTGTTTCACATGATATTCTAACGCGTTAATACGTTTTAATGGAGCTAGGAAAGTATGTGAGAGAAAGTATGAGTATCTTTTTCGGCCTTTATTATTCTCTTTATTGTATTTTTTTTCGATCCTTTTACTATTTCACTACAGGATACAAGTTTCCTCTCATAATGAGCGGGTTTTAGGACTTAGTCTATCATGCTGTCAAAGTGCAGATTGGCAAATTTATTCAATACTCTAAAATTAATGCGATAAGTTGATACCGTATATTAAGCGTGGTTTGTTAATACTCCTATTATATGATGTTAATATGAATTAATGCCACCCATTCTACTGGAAGACTCGTGTCTGATGTATGATATGGCGATAGTGGTGAAGATAATGATGGTTTATTTTATCCCAAAAAAAAAATAAACATGATTCCCATAACATGTTCTAGCTAAATATAGTTTGTCGTAGCTTTCGATAACGAGAATGTATGTACTAATTGAATCATTTGTGGGTCGAAATCTTAGTCCACGTGACGTCCGCCGATTTCTCTTTCATCTCAACTGGAGCGAACTGGCAACGAAATATCAGCGGAAAACATAATTGTTTCGGAAACGTTGTGCGTAAATAACTGATTTCGTCGTGTTTTCCCTTCACTTCGAGCTTTTCCGTTCGTTTGGCCTCGTGGTCGAGTAGTTAGAGACCTAAACTACAAAACCGGAGGTCGTGGGTTCGGTTCCTTCAGGACAAACATTATTAATAGACTAGGAGCTCAGCCGATGTTCATTCAAGCGAATGTTCGATAACCAACTCCAGCAATCCTACGAGTATGTATTGCGCGCTCTACTTTTGAAGTTGCGACATTTTTATAGCCATTAACTGTTGCTATAATAAAAAGGAGTGTTTAAATGTCTAGACAGGAAAGACAGGTTTAGGTAAACGCAATCTACGATGTAATGCGATCGTGTAAATACAGAACTTTATGTATTCGTGAGAATTGGAACATCTATATACGTATGTATTTGTATTTTTAATTTTATTATGATTTATTTGTATGAATAATTTTAATCCACATAAGTTTAGTGCAGTGTTTAATGTATGTGTGTAAGTATTTTATGTGACTGACTGATTGATATATACGACTGATTTATACATACTATTCACAAGTGAAATATATAACTAATTTTTTTTGTTAAATAGCAACATCTGTTTTCGTCACTATGCTAATGCAGGTTTCTATTATCTTATTATATTGTATAACCTTCCGCTAATCTGCACTGGAGCAGCGTGGTGAAGTATGCCCCCAGCCTTCCGCAACTGCACTCGAGACTTGCTTAAAACATGGCTTAAATGAGCCCTATTTAATTATCCACAATAAATTTTCCTTTAACCTTCGATACAAGTATGACACTAACTCCGTGTTAAAATGCAATGGCTACATATTATTTCGCTCGAATTCAACCCTAAACTTAATATCTAGAGTCTACACCTCGTATGCAGGGTGGAATAACTTAGCCGAACGAACGATAATATCGAGGCCGCCCAGTCTGATACGGAGGAAACTGGCTGGAGGCACGCACGAAAACGCACGCAAGTCCAGTTTTCATATTCTGACACTGCCTTCTGTCTTTATCCACCCAATCTGACAAAATAGCCGCCGAATTACATCGAACATTGTACATTGCTTGCATCGTTCGCGAATCCACTGTCGAGTTCCATTCACAGCGTTTATTGGTTAGTACATCGTTTTATTTCTCGCTAGAGAATTCACATTTTCGCCGCTCTCACCCATAATCTTATATTGTTCGCTAGCTCATCACAAGCGATAAAGCTGTCTACTATGAAGTAATAAAGGCCGAAATCGCATGAACGGATCTAAGTATCCGTTTTTTATAAGGCTTCCTAGAAGCTATTGTGAAGGGATCATTGTCGGTTAGATATAGGTTTTGTCTACACGCGATTGTTGTTCCCAGGGCGGCGTATAGTTAGTTGGAGTCCCAGTTGTGCCACCTACCTCGTCTTAAACTTAATATGAATCATAGATACTTACGTTTACTTCGTGTAGGATACCATGCATTCACTTTCTTTTAGGACAATGGATTAAATAAGGGGAACTGGGTCAAATTCAACTTGTAAGATTTGATCGCAGATTAACGTCGGCGACAGGTGAAGCTTAGTGCAATCACGTAATAAACAACTATGATTAATAAAGTCGTCCACGCACTGTTATTGTGAAAGGTGTTTAACTCGATTGCAATGTTTCAACTGAACCTTGAATTTCGTTTCCATTATGCGCAAAGTAACCAAATATATGTACCTATATGATAATTGGAGGTGCAATGACCTGTGCCTGAATGTAATTTATACGTGCGATAATGGCGTCCAAGATTTTTTTAGATATTTCATCTAGCATAGTATGGTAAATATGCTTGTTTAGGATTTACATAAACGGATGGGTCTTCATCTATTTTATTTGCGCACGCATATTTGCATTCAATTATAAGAGAACGTTTTAAGGAAAATAATTAATTTTTGCCCGTTGCTTCTTTCGCGTTGTTATTGTAATAATATTGAGACAAGCCGGAGTAATAGTTAGTTATGCGAGTATTAGAGACTTAACTTGTGACGCAGACGGGGCGCTAATATTCTTACCTACTGTTAAATACATCGTTTCGGTGTATTCTGGCGAATTATTATTATTTTAAATTAGGCCATTAATTGTCTCCATAGTAATTGGACTGCTGAAACACAGAAATGCATAGTAAGTATATATAACTTACATATGTTGATAATTTTACTATATCCAGAACCAGAACAAACAAATTTGTACTGTTTGGAGTCGGACCAACGTACCTACACCGATTTTGCAGTTACGAACTGCAAGTTCGAAAATATATAGTTTTGTTTGGGAAAAATTTAAACAGTATTCTACTTAGCACAGCTTTTACTATGTTACAGTGAAGACAATTTTTTTTGTGTGCAAAAAACACGTGCAAAGAGACAGCTATTACGGAACATGATCGTTATAAAAGGATCTAAATCCTGTACAAGATCAATTTGCCATTCGTTCAGTCAATAAAAGATTGTGGCGTGTTTAACTTTTAAAAACGGGGATGAAAAGGGTGTTTACGGGTAATAAAACTAGATACAGATTTATATTTATTTATATTTCCAGTCAAACGCAAGCCTATTATACAATTAAAAAAAAAATCGGGTCGCAAATCTGTCCTATTGAAAACATACTCTTGAAAACTCCTCTTGAAAAAATTATTATACCATCACGCCAGATCACAACGGGATAGGTCGAAAGCACCGAGTATCAAATATCCTTATCATTACAGATCATTCACACGTCCTTCCTGCAATCATCACTCTTCATACATACACTAAAGTTCAAACATATGAAATATAATGTACCTAGTAGTCAATCTACCCTCGCTGCAGTCACTATATAACAATAAACACACCAAATTGCCCAGTTACAAATCCCAGCACAATATACATAATTTATCGTGTTTACCATTGTCACGACCGGGTCGAATAATACTCGATGACGTCACGGCCGATGCAAAAAGTTACGATTTATTCTCAGTCAGTTTGGTCACGAATAGAGAATGCACTGCGCGGACTTGCCAATGACCTTGGTACATGACTCGCGATACACGTGTTTCTAAATTCAGGTACAGTCCAGCGGAAAATCGCCAGGGAAGCGATTCCGTTCAATATCAATAACAGATGCGTAGGTACCTTCATAAGGTCTGAGTGAGTGCACTGAGTTAGCGTTTTAGTTCGTACTTACCCTCGAAATTACACTTTAATAAATAAAATTCTGGTTAGCAAACATTTTTTTAAACAAGCTTGCTTTTGTCATGTCACGGTGGTGCACAAGAAATATTTGGTCCGCCATTTTGGTTTGAGAGTGACGTCACTAAGCTAATCATGGATTGTCATTCAAACCAAACATGTATGCAAAATTTTAATTTCAATCTGTTGGGGTAATTAGGTTGCAAGATTTGTCCCTCAAATACTAACGAACTGGAAGGGAAGTTAAATTGAAGCTTGTAAAATATCAAAATTTAAGTTCTATGTAGTAATGACCCCCACTATTGCTGAGTGAACTAATGGTAACAGATGTAATCGTGAGTTTGAACAGCTGTTCCTATGGTTGCTACTCGTTGCTCACCCACAAGCTCCAACATTCCCTTACCTACCACATATTATGTAGTAGAATTTTCTTTCACGTAAACATTGTTAATCAATTTAAACACACTGTATAACAAGCAACAATGGGGATTGAAATAAAATATATATATTTAAATTGCGAACAATATTTAATCTCCCCGAACGATTGTGACACGGCGAATATTGTTTTCTAACGTAGAAAAAATCTATAACGTCAACGTGGAAGTGGCGTTAGCGCGGAAAAAGCGCGTCAACAATTTTTGGCAAGCGCGTAGTAATACCGCCTGCAAGTAGACGGGGCTAATGCCCTCCCCATACCATTGCAAGGCCACCCAGGGCCGCACTCGGCGCGCCGTAGCCATGGCGATCGTGTGGGCGAGCCGTTGCGATAGTGACACCCCACGCGGGGGCAGCGGGTGGAGGGGGGACACCCGGTACCTCTTTTCAATCCCTCAATGGCGCCTAAATCTTTACCTGAAGGCCGATGAATATTATGTTAGCTATCGGTTTCACGTATTTAACGTTGCTTCAGATAATAAATAGTAGGTAGACAGTCTCAGCGAAATAACAGTCGTAACGTAATTAGGCACTTACAAAACATACTGTTTATGTACCAATGAGAATTTCGACTGAATTGATTGGAATTGTGGAGTGACATTTATTTGTACATTATGCCCTAATTATTTTTAGCAAAATGAAATAAATTAAAATGTACCTTGTACTTTGTGAGAAATTTCTTTTCTGTATTAGCTAAATTAATCCAGGTACGAGTTCCTTCACTTTTACAATAGAGTTTGATTGATGACTTTTCCATTTTCATATACATGGGCAATGAACGCTTTTTTACTATTACTTACCAATACTGTTTTTTCTAAAATTGTTATTATAATCTAGTTGCGTATTACTTCTGCAGTGGATTTAATTTAATTCGTATTTCATTTCAACTAATTTAATCTGTTTTTCAATATCCCGACTTCGATTGTGCCTACAAAGTTTCTTGTATAAGGAAAAAAAAGTCGGCGTTATAGCCGTTGGGCCGAATACGAAAAACTCAAAACATTTCCCTCGAACCTTGAAGGGATTCTTGGAATTTTGAGTCTGGATCACGGTTCGACGACTCATTTAAATATATACCCTACAATTATAAATAATAAGGGCGCCTAGATTTTGACGAGAAAGTTATGCTAAATAATATTCCGCCTTAATGAATGATCCACGCTTCCAGTCTAAGAATATTTATAATTAACGAGTCTAAATACGTAATTGTAATTAACTAAAATCATCTAGCATTTGTAATAGGATAAAAAAATATTACACTATTCGCTAATTTCCTTGGTATGTAATACTGAGTCGATAAGGTAAAAAATCTGCAAACGTTCAACCTAATTCTTGAACTCTTGACTTTGACGTCGCCGTGTTATGTATGGTGAAAACGATTTCATTTCAATTTCGTTTAAATTTGCTAGTGCTAGGTAAATTTGCTTATGTTAGTTATTCGATGCGGCCCTGTATATTGTGTCAGTCGCAGTATATATTTGCGCATCGGGCCTCCAACGCTCCCCTGCCACGGCCCGCGTTGCGAATGATATTCGAATATTATCTAACATAACAGACCAATGCATGGAGACAACACGACTCGTAACCTCAGATTAAACTTCGGTTAGTTCATTATCATCCGTTTGTTATTGCCAGTAGCGGGTGATTGGTAAAAAAATTGTTTTGCGGTTGGAATAATTTAAATAAATTTTATAAGTGTAATAAAAAAATCCTTTGAAGTTCGCTCAATTTTGGTTATTAATTTAAATTCAGATGGATGTTTTTGATTATAGGTAGTAATGTGTCTCTAGGAAATGAGTAGTAGTTTAATTAATGTGTATAGGTCGCAGAGATAATAGAATTATCTCCTGCGCCTGCGGACGATATGTCCCGTTCTTCCTTTGTTATTTTTGTACCACATATTATATTTCGTCGTTTGCTATGCTTAATATTATAAAGCTGAAGAGTTTGGATAAACGCGCCAATCTCGCGAACTACTGGTTCGAATTAAAAAATTATTTTTGTGTTTAATAGTCCATTTATTGAGGAAGGCTATAGGCTATATAACATCACGCTGTAACCAACAAGAGTAGAGCAGCAATGACAAATCGCTGCTTTTCATGAATACTCACACAACTCAAAATCTTGAAAATACCAGTTTGTAACACAAATAAATCCAAAATGTTCCTTATTTCATACTCAGTAAGACTCATATTCATTAAGGCAAAAGCGGCATAATGTCGCTCAAAAATTTCGTTTTCTAATTGGTTATTGTTTTATTTTGATTAATTTTCAAATGGCTACCATGTAAAATGTGAATTTTGGATTGTGCGAGTATTCATGAAA
>DWGJ01000919.1:0-23720 GCA_018246895.1 Aspitha aspitha aspitha
ATTAGTGTCAGCTGTCAGCAGTCAGTAGTCAGTAATGTCAAAATGTTAACAATCTCCAGTTTTGTATTTGCTTTTAGCCTGCTTTCGTATGATACAGTTATTTAATATGACGAATAACTTTTTCATACGGAAAAATAAATGATTTTCACAAAATAAACGTTTCCGCTCCAACATGCTGTCGAAGATTATAAGACGCGTCGTAAGGTACGGGCTCTTCGGAAGTGTAGCAATAGGTGGTGTTGTGGCATTGAAATACCATGACACTGATTATGGATCCTTGTCAATCGTGAGATTTACGAGGACCGCAAGAACCGCGGTGGAAATCGGAAGAACTTATAAATCCATGTTATACAGCAAAGACTGGGATCGCACTTCAAAGGAATACTTGCAGATCAAAAGCGAGGCCCACCAAATTGGGGCGGCGAAACTACTCGAACTGTGCATAGCTAATAAAGGTGTGTACATTAAAGTCGGGCAACATGTTGGAGCACTTGATTACTTGTTACCTAATGAATATGTAACAACTATGCGTATTCTTCATAAGGATGCACCCAAGAATACTGTAGACGAACTTTATGCTGTCATAAAAGAGGATTTGAAGAAAGACGTAAGTTGCTAAAAACTAACAAGTTCATTTTACATTTAAAATCCAAACAAAAAATTGCATAACAATTTCCTTTGATTGAGTTGTACATGTTTAAAGCCTATTGTACATGTACATGTCTAAAGTCATTTGTTTTTGGGTCTCATACATTTAATATAGGTTTTAGAAAATAAAATTTTGCATTATTCTAGCCTAGTGAACTGTTTGATGAATTTGATCCAGAACCTCTCGGTACAGCATCCTTAGCACTAGTCCATAGAGCTAAGCTAAAAGACGGTACGGAAGTGGCAGTGAAAGTGCAACATCATTTTGTGCGTAAGAACACAAAAATAGATTTGAAATGGATGGAGCTTATGATCATTATGATGTCCAAAGTGTTCCCAGATTTTCAAATGCAATGGCTTGTTGATGAAACTAAAAAGAACATAGCAAAAGAGTTGGATTTCTTACAAGAAGGCAAGAATGCAGAGAAAGTAGCCAAGTTATTTAAAAATTACAAGTGGCTAAAAGTGCCGAAGATCTTCTGGGAATATAGCACAGAGAGAGTTCTAGTTATGGAGTATGTATCTGGTGGGCAAGTTAATAATGTTGAATATATGGATGTGAGTATTCATACTTTTAAGTTTGAAATAGCACAATTAACATTGTACTTTTGGAAAATGTCATTGGCCAGGTTTTAAGGAAGATAGCTCTTATAACTCAATAATCAGACTGATTGATTAACTGATCAAACTGACAATAGAAATTGCTTAATTTCCGAAGAAATCCTGTACGTATTGTTTGTTTAAAAATTCTTGTCACATTATTTTTCAGGCGCACAATATTAGTCGTGCCGAAATATGTAAGAAGTTGGGTGACCTTTATTCACATATGATTTTCGTCACTGGCTTTGTGCACAGTGACCCTCATCCTGGCAATATCCTAGTGAAAAAGGATCCCGAGGAAAACGAAGTGAAAGTTTACCTACTGGATCACGGTTTGTATGCTGTAAGTTTTAGATAATAGTTCTGTAAAGGTAAATGTGAGAAGAAGGTAACATGATATTATTTTAAACATGCATGTTTGTGTGTATGTAAAAATCCTTGAATTTACATATAACATTTACAACAAATATTTTTCATAGAAATCTTAATCTACACAATACATTTCTTTTTACTTTTTATTTAAAATTTTGCTTTTAAACTAAAAAATTAATAAATATGTCTTGTACCAAGCAGTTACTTATTACTACGATTAAAGATAAAATTAAAATGTAATGTAATAATAGTTAAAAAAAAGCAGTTATAAATGACACAATACATCTCCCCCTCCCCCATCTCTAATTTTCATAAACAGGTTTTGTCTATGGACTAACACTTTATCTTATAGAATTTTTTTTAAATGAAAATAAGATAGAAAAGGGATGAGGTAACTTTACTTGTGTATAAAAAATAGTGTGACAATCTTGATTTTGTATTAAATATTTCAGCAACTTACAGAACAATTTCGCTATCACTATTCAAAACTATGGCTTTCTATAATAGCTAGAGATAAAAATGAAATGAGGATTCATGCAGAAGAACTTGGTATTGAAAAGGAGTTGTATGGATTATTTGCTTGTATGGTTACTGGCAGGCCGTGGGATGTGATCATGAAAGGGATTGATGTAACAAAGCCATCATCCGAAGAGGTTTGTACTATTTGCAAGTCATTTTATACCTTTTCCTTATATTTTTGAAGCAGGCGAGACACCTGCAAAAACCATGTGACAGGAAAATTGCCTCAATAGTGGTAATTGGTCTTTTTATATAATGCTATTAAATAGCGTGACTGTTACTTTTGTTGAGAAATATTGTTTTCTTTCACTTATTTGTAAAATTTAACTATTTCAGAAATCAACATTCCAAAATGAGCTTCCCAATTTTTTACATCGTGTCACTCAGTGCTTGGAACACGTTGATCGGCAAGCTTTGTTAGTACTCAAAACGAATGACCTAATCCGAAGCATAGAATATGCATTAGGTATGCAAGACAGCATGTGTGGTTTTATGGTCATGACCAAATGCTGTACAAAGAGCATATATCAACTGGAATACAAGGTATGAATATTTATATTAATATGTTACTTTGTTTGTATAAACATAGTTTAAATGTATAAGATTAAACCATGACCATCATAATGATTGTTATAAATAATTGTAAAAGAATTCGATTTTTTTATGTGTTAGGTTAGGTATGGTAAATAATAATAATTAAATAATATATTAAACACATTACACTCATAAAAAAAATATTCTGTTAATTGATTTTGTCTATGCTAAAGAAATATATGACTTGGGTGTGCTTCCTTTACATAATTTAGCGAAAAGAAAATTAATTCTTTTTTTTCGAAGGGTGCTTTTTACTATTTCGGGACATATTATTATTATTAATTTTTTTTTTACAGAATGCAACATCAATGATTAAGAGGCAATATCTTAATACAAAGTACTTGTGGTCCCTCTTTGTTCTGTATCTCTATGGTATATTCCTTAAGTACCGCAGTGTTGTGTATGGTTAGCATAATTTTAGTCAAATTTTGTAGTAAATCTTAAGAAAATCTTTTCATAAGAAAGTGACCAAATATATTTATTACTCTTATTTATTAGCTCATGTGCTAATTTATTATAGTTAACATATAATAATGAAAATGTAACTGGGGAAATCAGAATGTATAGTTTTCATCTAGCTATGTATGTAACCTGTGAAAAAAATTGAAATGTGTTTTAAATTTATATAAATACTGATTAATCTATAGTATTTAATGTCCTATTTTTTGCCATATCTTATTTTTTGTAATGTGACGAAGGTTGTGTCTAAGTAGGTATTGACATAATTTAAACTCCTAGTCGCGGCTTAACTGAACATTATCTTTAGAACCTTACCTCATTGAACTTGTGATTCAATTAGTGTTTAGCATTATGTATTATTCATAAAGATTGTATATGTTAAAAGTTAATGTGATTTGGTATATTTCAAATAGTATGTCTAACAAATCAGTGCCTATTTATCAGTTAGTGAGGTTGTACATATAATGTATGTGTTGTATATAAAAATCACATTTCTCAAATGGTATGTATATAATGACCATAAATATTTTTATAGAGCTTACTTATTATTTTATTGGATTCACTGTGGTTTTAAAGGACATTAAATAAAGTTTGATTTTCATACAAAACGTTTTATTTTACATTACGCCAATAAAGAAATCACATTATATTAATTAATGATTATTACAATTGTATCTTGTTTTCAAGATTGGACAATTTGTTGCTTAAAGTATTCAAATCGCTTTGTATTTTCATAAGAATATTGGCAAAATTGTCTCTGCTTTTCTTTCCATGGAGCTTGTAGAAAATCGACGACGTGGATATCTTACAAGAAATGTCTGATTGCTTATGTTCTGACTGCAAAATATTGTGTGAATGATTCTTGATAATGCGTAATTTGTTTAAACTTGCGCCATCATTAGGTAATGGACATTTTGCTGTGAAAATTATGTTACAAAAACCATTAATTATATGGCAATTGTTTGGAGAAGGGGTAAACCAAATTATGACGATATTATCTCCAATGGGGGCCGAGGAAGGGGATCAAAAAATTGCCATAATCACCTCTCGTAATAAATGGATGCCCCCTTACGTATTTAAAAGGTACTTTTAGGTAATCATAATATACTGGTATCATATATAAAGGTACTTTTAGGTAATCTTAATATACTGGTATCATATATAACGGTACTTTTAGGTAATCATAATATACTGCACGCGGTAGTTCATAGTTGTGATCTGAATTATTTCCATGTAAATTGTAAAAAGGTACTGCTATTTTTAATAGACAAATTATATGGAAACGTTCGAATTTGCTTGCTATATTTTTAAAATACTACTTTCCAAAATTTATTAATAAAATAAATTTTACGCATAAAAATACAAAGAACAAATTTCAGATAAAACAATATTATTTCGAATTTCAGATTACGCAATAATGTTAAACTATTTAGCAAAGTTCTATTTTGCTGAAATTCGCGTCAAAATTACACAACCTATCTACAAAAATAATGGTATAGAGTAGAACCACGAAAAGGTAGTCGTGTTGGCGACAAGCTGGTACCTCGGAAATGTCTCAAGATGTATCATTAATGTACATCAAGATGTATCATGACATAGCAGACAGACGGCCGCATTATTTATGTAAAAAACACTTACACTTATTACCATTGCAATGTTTTTCACTTAAATGTAGTTCTATATTTTCTTCAAAGACATCGCTCGTCGTAGATAAATCATCTGTCCGCCGTTGAACATCGCCAGTAGCCATTGTCAACATGTTGCTGTTCACTACACATACATATTTATATCATATTATTTTTCGTAATTAGGTACACCTGATGAAAATTTTATGTATAAACTCGTATAATTTACTTGATTGCATTAGGTGTTACTTTGTGGAAATGTTAGGTACCAAATTAATGCTAGCTAGCTTAATTTGGAAATTGCACTACGGTTTAAAGGATTTCTTATAACTGAGGCAATATTAATATTTTTCCACAATTTAATGCAGGATTGTCTTAAATTATATAAACCTATATCAACCAATAAATAGGTTTATAATATATACCTTCTATGTATAGGTAAGCAATATATATAGATATAGATATATAATTATTATATGAATCATAATTTTACAGACGGAACAAATATTGTTTACGTTTGTGTTTTAACTTTGACAACTTAGTAATAATAAAAACCACTCATCCTAATACATTTTTAGGAGAAATCGCGTTAATAAATTACTAACTTTTGCCTGCGAAAATGGGAGATATTTTTCAAGGAAAAAAAAATTTCCATCCCCTAATTTATACTATCAGGACTCCGGAAGAAGAGGATATCCAAAAACTAATAAAGCACTTATCTTCTTACGCATTAGCATAAATCCAAAATTTCAAGTGTCTAATTTCCATACACCTGCCAAATTTAATAAAATCTTTCAATCCTTATTATACGCCCTTAGGAGTGGAATTTCCATAATTCATTTCCTAGTGCTCGTTTACGCTACTTAAAGAACCTATTCGTAGTATTTACTTCGACTGTACGTTGATCTCTGGGCCAGTCAGCCAGTCACCTTATCTCACTCTTTTATTTATTATACAGATTTTGCTCTGAACATTATAAACTCACATTTTCCATGCTTCCCGGGCATCCAAACTTCCAGTATGTACGGATGTTGGGGATCGTTCCCTTTCCGCAAGTGAGTCAACGGTATTTCACAATCATTGGCTTTGAGTATGATCACTTCTTCGCAGTAGTCTGGCAAATAAAGTAGATGCCATACTTTTTGTCTTAGAAGAGATATAGATGCTGTAGGTGGCACGGCAATGTAACGCAGATTCTCTTCAACAACTAAAATACACAGCAAAACATCGAGAAAATATTCAATGAAACCAATATAGCAAGGAACATATAGGTAGGTAGGTAGGTATGCCCTTTTCGTCGCAAGTATAGTTTTACAAGTTTTTGTAAATATTTTTGTACAAAATTGCTAAACCAATGCCTATGACACGAACGATTTCAAGTGTTGATAGCTCTGTAGTACCTAGCCATTCGTTTTTGAAGATTTTTCCAGGTAAGTATTTCAAATGGATGTTTGTCACTTGTTCTTACTATTTATGTGATAGTTAAGCACCGTAGGTATCATCTTAATTTACCTAGGTTGCTGTATCAAAAATTATGCATGTTGTATCTATTAATATTCCAGCATTTACATCCTGACTAGCCTCGTGGTCGTGTAGTTAGAGACTCTGACTGCAAAACTGGAGGTCATGGGTTCGATTCCTGCTCAGGACATACGTTTGTGATGAGCACATTTGTTTGTTCTATCTGGGCGTAATAAAAATATCTATTTAAGTATTATATCGTATGTATATATGTATGTATGTTTATTAGCTGCTGTCCGGTCATCATAACAGAGGTATTAAATTGCCTAACTTGGGATCAGACAGTCGTGTGTGGTTGTTATTGTCCCGTTATTTATTTACGTCACATGCACATGAATGAATGATCGACATTAATTTATTATTGGCTTCTATTTGACACTGTTACAACTTACCACCTAAATCATAACGTCGGATAATGAGAAAAGTGATTATATCTTTCTTGAACAACTTAACGGGTGCTTTTAATAACTTCAGAAGCGACATCTCTGAATGCATATACATAGAGTACATTACATACGTATACTATTAATTTAGTAACAGCCTATTTGTACTGACATCATGATGTCAATTAAATACAGGAGAAAAAAAATACCTGCCCACAGAGATTTAGGTAAAAGTGACAACTACATCATATTACCATAGTATGCTATGTTACGCTGCCGACCTCCTTAATAAAAATCAGTTACATCGGGAAAAGGGAACTTTTTTATTGGAAAATATATATGATATACGCGTTACTTTTTTTACTACACGTATTTTGTAAACAAACGTTATTTACCTAATTTTATCAAAGGTACCTATTTAAACATAACATAATTGAAATAAAAAATAAACACTCAAATGCAAAGTTTATTTCCTTCGGAACCATTATTTATTATTTATTTATTATAACATCACGACAGGTCTCAAACGGGGTATGCAGAAAGCATCGAATGCCACATACCTCTCTTCTTGCCTACACGTCGATTTTGGACACTCGACTCCCCATCAGCCATTATTAGTTTTACAGTCTTTTTAAAGAATACCATCTTAATAAACTAATCTTGTATACAAAGGAATATTTTAATTAAGTAACAATAAATTACTTTTCTCTTGTAAGTGTATGACTAGTTTATCATCCTGTCCTATTTTTTTATATTGTTCATTTGGATGCATAGTTATTTTATTTTTATTGCCTGAAGTGCAAACATTAGGAGTTGTGAACTGATGAATTCCCACTTGTTTGTAAAAGGGATATACACAATTCCATGTATGAGTTCTACGTGACAGTTGTCTGAAATAAAATAGATAACAAATCAGTCATAGGGAGGGAAAAAGACCAACAATTTTTTACGACGGCGGACGAAAGATGCTTCAATCACGGTCGACTTTTAGTAAAACTTATGAAGACTACTTCAGGTTTTTAAATCAATTTACAGGATAATAATAAATCATTTTAGTAAAAGTGTCTAGCGACGTTAGTTACTTTACACCTATTTAAGCCTACTTTAGGTTTTTAATAAAAAGACAAAAGGTAGAAAGTATAAGAACGCAGAGCGTGAAAGAACGACCTATACTTATTTATTACTTACTTCTCTCTAATAAAAAAGACAGCTCCGTTGGCGTCATGAATTTTTCATACTGATGAGAACCTTCTGGTATTACATGTAGAATACGCTCAGTCACAAATATTCCCAGAAACTGTGACAATCTTGTTCTAGTCGGTGTGGTGAAAAATATCCTCCCGCCCGGCTTCAATGTTTCCACGCAAGATTTCACAAATAATTCCTTTTCATTTACATGTTCTATAATTTCTGAAGCCACAACGGCGTCGTAATGATCCTTATAGCTTTTTGAATGTTCCTGTAATACAAATGAAAAATGAAAACTAAATTGCTATCTAACAATAATTATAGTCAAACAATATAGTCTAACAATAATTACAATGAAGATATACACATTTTGTTCAAAAATCATTAACAAATGTGTTCATTGTCATCATTTTTGCAGTGAAGAATCAAACACGATTGAATTTAATGTTTTGTGCTACATATCAACAGCATTTTATTATGACTAGAAGTAACTTTTGAGTTCTTAGAGCAAGAATTTGGACTTGGTAGGCTGTTGCAGTGATTAATCTTACCTCAATAGAACTGCAAATATAGAGAGGCCTGTTGTTTGTCAATTTTGGATCTATTTTGGAATGCTCTTGCGCTACTTCAATAAGTTCTTTACCGGCATCCACACCAGTTACCTGAGCTCCAAGTCTTGCTAGGGCCTAGATAAAAAAGAACAATAGTAAAAACCACATGTGTATTTTGTCAATTTTTTTTATACGAGGTTTCCGAAACGTAGCAAACTTATGGTTGTGTTGCCCTTCGTTCAGACACACTAAGTTGCCACTGAAAAGTGAACTTGGAGAGCCACCTGAAATAAATGAACAGTCAATAATACAAAAATATAGGCTCTATAGTTAATAAGCTATTGTTTCCTAATTCTATTCAAGGTAGACCTGTATCCCCTCAGACATTGATTTATTAAGAGATAACATATTGGTAACAACAATGAAATAGAATTAAGTAATCTATAAGCTTTTATTGTTATGAAAACATAGTTGAAATGAAAATAATGCATAGTTTACCTCAGACAAAATTCCCCCACCACATCCTACATCTAAAATATTTTTCCCACTCAGCGGTCTTTCAGTTCTTCGTTCTGGTGGACATTGGACCAGACCATCTCGTATTAATGGCACACTGTAATATGTATAGAAAATAAGCAGTTAAGTTGAAGTCTAGTAAATCACAAATAACTGAATAGACAAATCATCCAACTGCAGGTAGGTTACTACTTTTCTTTAGTATTATTAACACTAAGTATCTGATGATTTAATACCCAAGCATAATGGTATTAAGTTCCTATAGCGATAAATATCTCACCGGATTACATTAAAACTATGTAAAGGTTTAACAGGTCCGTTTGGATCCCACCATCTTTGTACACTTTCAGAATGTTTCTTAATATCTTCAGGATCAACTGTTGTGTGAGCTTGTTGTATGTTTCTTATGTTCAATACATTATTATACATTTCATTTGACTTATTAAGAATTACACTTACATATCTGAAAATAATTGAAAATTTAAAATCATGAATATTAGGACTAAAAATAGCAATTTTATTAACATTTCTTTCTTACGAGTTTTTTTCGATTTCATTTGAGTGATTAATGGGATGTAGTAAATGTTAAATAAAAGTATAATTATTAAAAAAGCACTTTTAACATGTTTGATACTAACAAGTTTTTATTTAACATAGATTTTGCCACAGTTGTTATAGGTCTGTGAAATAACTCCATTTTTCTTTCAATGCTGATGCCTGCAATTAACAGATTATTTAAAAAAAATTGCTTAATTAATCACACTGGCAGGTGTTCAATTCGTGTTTACAGAAACAGCGCCCATTTTTGAGTTCATTATAAAGAATAGGTAATATGATGAAACATTACCAAAGGCAGTAAATGACAAAGTTTAATGTGGGAAGGTCTCCTGAAATAAAAGGCACCACTTGCTCTCTAGAGGAATGTTTACCCAAAAATACATCAATCATAAACTAAACCACTACGATAACATTGTAAATTTTATTTACGTAACTCTTGCAAGGCTCGTTTATTTTACGTGCTCTTCTGAATCATTAATTATTTACGGCTCTACAATGAATAAATAATTTTTTAATTCGCTATATTCTAGTCTATTATGATGTAATTTATTTTTGGAGTAAGACATGTAGATTTTTATATTTGTTACTTACTGCTTCCGAATAGAAAAAACTATTGTGTTAAAAAAATTGTTTAAATGACAATATAAACTTGCGGTGTTATAATAATGTCAATTCTAATGAGAAGAGAGATGATCAAAACATTAAGGCAGGACAAAATGATATTGTTTTCATTTCCAAGATTTTTGTTGACAGACGTGACAGTTCGCTGCAGTGTTGGCAGACTTGTGAAAAATCTTTAATTGTACCAGGGCCATAAATTATTGTACTTTCAATAAAATTATTATACATTAAAAAATATGTTTCATTATCGTCTGAAAGAGGTCTTTGTTATTTTTAGACAAGACTAGCTTTGATCACAAGAAATGAAATGCAATGAAAAAATTACAATATTATTAAAAAAATAATAAACGGTATTAAAAACAAATGAACATAATATACAATTACCGCAAACTTCTTAAATTAATATAACAGAGGTTTAGGTTAGTACGACTGTAAGGTATACTGGTTATTTTTTCAATTTTTCATATGAGTAATTTCCTTAAACGATTTTAACTGTTCAAACAGAGTTATATTTAATTTCCGTTAATTAAAATTTAAATTAAATTAAAATTCTATTGTTATTATATAACATTGTATATAAAAATAATACTGCTTTCTGCCTACCCCGCAAGGGACCTGGCTTGACGATATGTATGTATGTATTATATATAAAAATAATAATAGGAACATAAATGTAGCAGTCATAAATATGTCACAACAAGAATAGTGAAATGGTAGGCCTACCATATGTACCACATCCATGCATAGTTTTAGCAATGTTCCAAATATGACGACCTTATTGCGGTCGATTTTACAAGGGTTGTCAGTTTGATCACCGTTGTTTGTTGTTTTCATTTATCATACGGGTTGACGTAGGACTCTACTTTGTAACCAAATCATAAGGATTGTTTGCAAGTGGTTTTCAGATTGGTTTCATAAGTATCTATATCATATTGACTAGTAGGTTAGAAGTTATAGGGGAAGAAGGAAATCGTAATGAATATTCATACATCATATTCATATATTATCGTACAAGATTAAATTATATTATAAATAACATTTTTATAGTTTTGTGGTAGCCCTAACCCTAACCGCAACAGAAGTAGCAGGAAATGTCGAGAACAAACATTCACAGCTAAGTGGAGCTTTGTGCTTCTGCAGCTGTGTTACTTGTGGGCATGAGTTCCTTATTTGCATTTATAACTGCTTGGAATTGTGTTGCGTTCGTTACTTATGCAAATTATCCACGTAATCAGTACGTACAGAGGCAATCATTAGGTACTCTATAACACAAACCTGTTGAACGTTAAAATTAAATAAATAGGCGTATACTAGTTTTGTATTGCACCCCTAAATGGGCACCTAAATACCACTTGAATCAATATTTTTATATTATAGGCAATACGTAATACTATATTGATTATTTTTCATAAATGAAACCGATTGGGTGACCGTACTAGTTTACTTTCGAAGGACAGGAAGTCACCAGTTGTCACCACAAGCTAGATACGAAATTTTCTGTACACGTTTGAAATTCGAACGTTCGAGCTACAAGACGTAGTAATAGTCGCAATCAGTGGCAACTTTAACTGTTTTATTGTGACACTGCTGAATATTGGTTTTCTTTCATAATGTGAAGTGTTATAGCGGCAGACTTTACACGTTTTTATGAACTTGTTTTTATAAATCTTTTGGTCAGCATTTTAACAGCAGTTAGGATATTAATAAAAAGGTACCTACGTTTATAATGTTATACTAACATAACTCAGCATTTACATCTGTATTGTTTCTTTTTTATAACTAAGTGTGATTTATTTTCGCATCGTCTCTTTGGTTCAAGGCCTTTCATAAGAGATTAAGTAGCCAAGTAGTAGTTATATTGGTACAAACTACGTAGGTAACGCCGTTGAAACGAAATCCTGTTGAAACAGCTGTAGCACACAGAATTCTAGATTACTTACAATCTAAACACGTTCACAATGGTTACCTATTTGTTCTGGTCTCGCTGCGCGCGTTTCAACCATACATACACATTGCGAAACAAATTGACCTGTATGAACTGTAGGTACATAAAAAACAACAACACAAATAATGCACTTTAATATCTCTACACAGTGAGTTAAAAAAGAATCTATTCGTTTGCGAGCTTCTATCTCAGGAACTACTCGCTACTCGTATGTGCAAGATTTTGAGTTGGTTTTCCACAATGAGTGGGAGAATGAGTGCTCGGGTAGGAACGGTCGTTACTAGGTACAGAAACATCGTGTATTGGGGTAGAATCAATTAGGTACAATGAAAAACGTACACTCCAAGTTGATTTCGTGGTAATTATTTGGGTGCCCAGTTAACATAACATTATAAGAAAAAACTTAAAAGTTAAGACTAAAATGTTTGGATATTAAAGGAATATTTAAACATTATCTCCTAGTTTCACAGCACGTATGGCGAACATTAGCGACTCCCAATTTATCCATTTCCATTTATGTGACCAGAAATAGTACACGTAGCCTTTCGTCAACTCCACGCGGCAGTCGTCTGAAATGGAAAATTGATGATTTATTTAAGAATACTTTTCTTTTTTTACGTAGGTGCTTGTTTTTATTTACATTCTGAATAGGAAGAGACGAGATTATCTCAATCAACCGTCGCATGACTAGCAATGTGCGCTCAACAGTTACGTCGAAAAGTTCGAATACGAGTAGTGTAAGCAGTGGAACTACTGTGCAGTTATGACGCAGAACTCTACAGCCGGATAACATTTCATTGGTTCTATCACTTATATAGATCTTCTTTAAATATTTCTGTAACGATCCATGTGAATAGAAATCCATGTGAGTAGAAATATGTAGGAAAGAATCGTTTAATAAATAATTTAAGTAAATGCTTAGAATGATAACTTACGCAGTTCCAGCCAGTATTTAAGTTCCTTTTGAGTGCTGAATTTATTATATTGGTGAGTACCTCTCGGTATAATGTTGAGTGTTTCAACCAGGTATATCCCCAAGAGTTGCGACATGCGCGTCCTATTGGGTGTGGTGTAAATGATTTTGCCACCTGGCTTTAATGCTTTCACGCAAGATTCGATAAAGAGCTCTCTGTGATTATGATTTATGTGTTCTATAACTTCGGAAGCGACCACCGCGTCGTATTTATTGCTGTTTTGTTTGATGTGCTCCTGGAAAATGATATTTTTAAACGTTGATTGTAATTCAAAGGCATAATATTTAATTTATTCAGCAGCTGCAGCTATTTCGTGTAGAGTCGTTATTTCAATCCTATAAAAATTGATACCCCATTGCGTTGTATGATGGTGCATTGAGCGAAGAAACCGATGATAAGAGATGTATCATATAGCTTGACGAATAGAAAAGAAGTATGTTAAGTATGTATATTTCCCCATTTATCAACAGTGGAGTGGACTGTCTCGTCATTGTTCAAGATTGCTGTGGCGATATTAATAATTTATAGATGTATTAAAGCTAAATATTGGTCTTCCTAAAGATACCAAACTTTGTAATAAAACAAAAATCCACAAACACAGCCAAAGAATTCCATTGACTTTGAAATTGGTAGAAGTAGGTACGTATAAAATCGATATGGGAATATGTTTATAATCAAAACATTAAACGTTTGACTAAATTTTAGAAAAAATATTTTAAACGTATTTATCTATTTTTTTAGTGCGTCGTAATGTACCTGTAGACGAACAAAAATGAGTTACTTCGTTTTTCGAACTTACCTATTTCTATATATGCATTCGCTTTGCAATTTGTAAAAAGAATTTTCTTCAAGGTTTGAGGTATATTCTCAGAATATATGACAAACCTAGATAATTAATATGTACCTGTATATGTACTTCGAAAATCATGTGGATTCGGAACGCCGTACAAAAGGAAAAGCATACGCATTTGAATGTGTAATAATAATAACTAATCATTTTATACTCGTACATACCTTAATATCAACGATCACGTTCTTTTAATTGATACAAAATACAAAAACAATATATTTAATATGTACAAAAAAGGAAACCAAAGTATCAGCTTACATCGACAGTTGTATAGATGTATGTCGGTTTATTAGTCAACCTGGTGTTCAGTGTAGCGTGTTCGATGGCTACATCCAGTAGTTCCTTGCAGGGATCGATGCCAGTTACGTCTGCGCCCAGTTTTGCCAAGTCCTTAAAATTAAAATATGCATGTAATATTGATTATAATTGGAAATATACTATAGGTACATATAATTAATTGTAACATTGCTTCTTAAAAAATAATAGAATTTCGCGAAGGATGTTTTTGACAATTTACGTGTTTTAGTAATTCAATTTTTTCTTTCATGGCATTCTTGAAACGACACCGACACATAAATTTAACAAATCGGTGATCAGAACGTACGTACCTCGGCTAATAATCCTGGTCCACAACCAACTTCTAGTATCTTCTTGCCGCGTAGGCACGTGGACTGTGGTGTATCTGGAGTTATAGCAACTAAGCTATCTCGGATAAATGGCACGCTGAAATGCATATTGGTTTTTAACTTTCAACTGGATAACAACTAATGTAGACTACGTAATCGAAAGTACATAATTAAAATACAAGTGGTGGGATCTCTCTCTAGGAATCTCTCAGAAAGTTCTCCTGCAACGATATTGTCAGAAACAAGAAGAAAAAACGAATTTACGTTACGTTCAAATAGGTACCTACCTCACAGGGAAATTTCCTGATAATAAGACAATTACCTTACACGCCTTATCACAATGATATTATCACAAAATTTCTATGTTATCCAAACTTTTTTTTCCGTTTAAATAATCACAAATTCCAGTAAATACTTATTTCAATTTTAAATCAGTGTGTATCTTAATGCAGAAATTTATTCAGTCTGTATTTTAATGTCTGAGATAAGCCACAAAATGCTTGCGGGTATACTTGACTTGAAAAACTATTGTAACAACTAAAAATTGATATTTTGACTTATGAGCTACTTACCGAATAATATTAAAAGTGTGCAATAACTTTAAAGGTCCTTCTGGGTCCCACCAAACTCCGGCATATTTGGTTAAATGTTTCAAGTTATTTTTATCTATAGTATCAGTATTGAAATTACTCCTTTGGTGTCGTAAAATGTTGGTCGATGGATGTAGTATAGATCGTGATGCCGTGGATTGTTTCATACTAGAATAGGTAATTTTTTCTATTTATTTTACAATGCATCAGACGTAAAAATTACTGTCCATGGGCATTATATTCAACTGATACATCAAATACATTAGTCTTTTACCTTTACAATCAATGTAATAATTAATATATGAGTATTATTAATGTACGAGTAATATTAGTCTTTTATTGACCACTGCTGGACAAGAGCTGCAGCAAAAAGTAGTTGTTTCCAAAGAGGACACTTTTCTACCACAGTTAAGTATTATTAGTAATAGCGTTTTGGAATAAGTCGGTAATATTGCTTTGATTTCTATAATTGAATTGTAACATAAGTTTTTGGAAAATAAATTAGGAACATACTCACAGCTTTTCAGCAAGCGCTTGTTGTTTTAAGTACATATATGCCATGGTAACTTTAATTAGAGGTTCTATTATGTTTCTTATGACACTTAGTGTTTATTGATAATGGATGTTGAAAAGATTAAAAGTGCCGTTATTTACTGCCTACTGAATTGGAGCGACTTCATTTCTCGACTGACCAAAATGGCAAACAATACTTATTAAATAAGCATCACATAGCAATCCAGTGCGGTTTTAGTTTAAGCCTACATACATAATGTCCACAAATTGATTGTTGAATCCTCAAGTTGCCATAAAGATACCAGAAATCTATATCTTTTTCATATTATCAAAACATTTATCATGCGTAATGTCTTAATTAAATAATATAAAATGGCTCATTAATTCTTAGTAACTATTGGATGTTGGAGAAGCGTGAGTAATAAAATTATAAAATTACAGTGTGATAACAAAATTATTTAAAGTTTAAGTATGAAATTTAAAAATATCATTTTATTTATTTTAAAATTATCATTATTATTACTATATATTTATACTACATGAACTTTAATTGTTACGTACGATTGTATAATTTATGGAACTTATGAATTTATGAGACACTGTGCGCGGCTTCGCCCGCGTGGAAATCAATGTGACACAAAGTTTTTCCCGTGTAAATACCGACCCCGCGGAAATCCTAGGATAAAACGTAGTCTATATGTTGCTCCACAACCCCTGCATGTTCCAGTAGAAAACGTTAGCTCGCGGAGGTAATATTTTTTTAGTGGCGTATTGTTTTAAATCTATAATATCTTCTAAAGTATTTATCCGATTCATATAGTGTAAAAGACAGTTTTGATGTATATTAAATGGCGAAGCTAACCAAGCTAACGCATTTATTTGGATAAGGATTAATACCGAACTGAAGAAAATATCTTCGAAAATAATGTAATATTTTTAATTGAAATTTTGGACATAAAAGTCGTTATTATGAGTTAACCATAAGAGATAGATTTAAGCTATCCCGAACTGTTCTGTAGTACTTGAATATATCTACAATTCTCTAGTACATTACTTTAGTGTATCTCTGCTGATTTACGCAGCGCACGCAAGTAAAGCTCCCAGCAGGCAACATTTTCTACGACCACGTGCGTTCCTCCAACACTAATCACCCCCTCCATCCCTCTTTCTCGCGATGAAAAGCAGCCTATGTCCTTTCTCAACGTCAACACTCTGTAGCATCTCTCATCACATCTCTGTAGCAAATTTCATTAACATCGGTTCAACGGTTTAGGTGTGAAAGTCAAACAGACAGACAGACAGACAGAGTTACAATCGCATTTATAAAATTAGTAAGGATTAGTAGGGTAGTAGGGATTATTTCCAAATGGTGGCGTTAGTACTTGCACCGGCACATACCGTTGCTAACTTGAAACTTAAACTTTGAACTTAAATCTTGGATGGTTTCTGTGTAACTTTTTCTAATCAACGGTTAGCTATCCCGCATTGTTCCTTCACCCAATCAAACAATCAGAAAAAACAGGAACTTCAGGAACAGACACCAGCGCAGCTATGGTATCTACTCCTACGGGTTTTTTGTGTGTCAATTAACACGAATGTTTCTTATACTAAGTATTTCAAAATTCTTAAACAAACAGTAAGTCTAATTTGGTATTATTTAATAAGGAAATTCACGGATAAAACTATAGTTGCCGATGTAAAATGCATAATGCATGTTTCATAGAAGTCTGTTGGTACATCAATATCCATTATTTCAATAATATGTCTTTCAGTTGGTATTTATCAATTATTTACGTCATTAGAACAGTAAATGAAACTTTTCGTACGTAATAATTACTCTATCTACTTCATGTACATATATATTGATTGGCCTCTTGGTCGAGCGGTTAGAGACTAGAGAGAGAGAGTCTTGGGTTCGATTCTCACCCAGGACAAACATTTGTGTGATGAGCACATTTGTTTTTTCTGTCTGGGCGTAATAAAAATATTTATGTAAGTACTATATCGTATATATATAGACATATTTGTTTATCAGCTGTCCGGTTACTATAACAGAGGCATTAAGCTGCTTAATTTGGGATCAGACAGCCGTGTGTGCAATTGTCCCCAGTTATTTATTTATTTATTATTTATTTATAGATATGCCTTATTACACTTCTAACGCTGTATTGGTAGTTGATGTATATTTAAGTAATGCTTTCTAGTTTCACAGCACGCATTGCGAACATAAGTGACTCCCATTTTATCCATTCCCATTTTTGTGACCAAAAATGGTATACGCAGCCTTTCGTCAGCTCCACGCGGCAGTCGTCTGAAACATAAAGTTGATGATTTGATAAGTAACAAATCTTTTTTTACCGAATGATTTGGTGATTATAAGTACAATGAAGTATGATCCGAATTTCGCTCACTTATGATAAGGGTCACTCGACAGTTTGGTGCTCTTAAAATTGGAAATAACCAGATTTTGTTACTGTGTTTAACCATCGCGTAAAACCAAAACTAAAGCAGCGCACCAAAACTAAAAAACTTTTATAGGTGGTAGAACCTGTACACGGTTCGTCCTATCTAAAGTGAATGATATCATACAAATAGAATTTATACTCTTTATTGCACCTTTAAAAACAAAAAGTAGCAATGCGAACAAAGCGAACTTAATGTTAATAATAATATATGTATCTAGGTGGGTATTAAGACAAATGTCATTAGTTTTCAAAGTTTTTCAATTTGTTAAATACAAAAATAACTTACTTAGTTCCAAGAGATACTTGAGCTCGTTTTGAGTGCTGAACTTGTGATATTGGTGAGTACCTCTCGGTATAATGTTAAGTGCTTCAATTAGGTATATCCCCAAGAGTTGCGACATGCGCGTCCTATTGGGCGTGGTGAAAATGATTTTACCACCTGGCTTTAAGGCTTTCACGCAGGATTCGACGAAGAACTCCTTGTGAGCATGATTTATGTGTTCTATAACTTCAGATGCGACAACCGCGTCGTATTTATTGCTGTTTTGTTTGATGTGCTCCTGGAAGATTAGTTATATTTTGAAATGTTTTTATTTATGTGCAATTTTCGAAAGAAAAGGATTAACATGTGTCCCTTTTCTGTTGGACGGTTAAGTAAATATATTAATTGATTCTTCACCATAATCAAACAGTACCAGAGCTCTCAATACTTGAACAATCATTTACAATTCAGTTGTCTTTAAACAGTAATCTAATTCATAGTCATACATTTACAGAGTCGACACATTGAACTAGCGTTACAGCAGTTATTTTTGTTATAAAATAATCATCAGTGCAAAACAAGCACAAATATCATTAGAGTGGAAAAAGCCCACATAACCGTCAGGTACAAAAAGAATAGGAGGAACAGCTTACATCGACAGTTGTATGGATATACTTCGGTTTGTTGGTCAACCTGGTGTTCAGTGTAGCGTGTTCGATGGCTACATCCAGTAGTTCCTTGCAAGGATCGATGCCAGTTACGTCTGCGCCCAGTTTTGTCAATTCCTTAAAGACATTTAAGTATAGGTATTATTACTTTATCCTTTCGTTTATAGAAAGAAAGAAAGAAAAGATATTTATGCGCGGGCTTTTTTCTACCCCAAGAAAATTATACAATGATGACAAAGAAATAAAAAATACTAGGAAAATAAAACTAAAAATAATACAAAAAAAGAAAATAAAAATAAGACAGTTATGACAATTTATGTACAGTTATGAATAAAAACATTTCTTCTCTGCCCCTCCGTGGTGCAACAATAATATATTATATAGTACATAATGAATACAAATAAAAAAATCACCAATAAAAATATTTATGTAAGTACTATATAGTATGTATATATTTGTTTATCAGCTGTCCGGTTACCATAACAGAGGCATTAAGTTGTTTAATTTGGGATCAGACAGCGTGTGTGCAATTGTCCCCAGTTATTTATATTTATTATTATTTAAAGGGAGAAAATATGAAATTCTTCAATACACAGTACGCTTATTGCTATGTTAAAAGGAAGGTACCTCCGTGAGCAAGCCTGGCCCACAGCCCACGTCTAATATTTTCTTGCCGCGCAGACACGTCGATTGCGGCGTGTCCGGTTTTAAAGTAATTAAGCTGTCTCGAATAAACGGTACTCTGAAAATGTAATAAACCTTGACTAAGAAATAATCGATGTTAACTATATATTCTAATATGTGTATCTGTACTTCTTTACTAATATTATAAAGCTGAAGAGTTTGTTTGGTTGAACACGCTAATCTCAGGAACTGCTGGTTCGAATTGAAACATTATTTTTGTATTGAAAAGTCCATTTATTGAGGAAGGCTATCAGCTATATAACATCACGCTATGACTAATAGGAGTGGAGCAGCAACGACAAATGTTGCAAAAATGAAAGATTCCTATCCACGCGGGCGAAGCTGCGGGCGCAGCTAGTATAATATAGCTTTAAGGAGTACAGCTTTACTCGCAATGTTTACCTTTACCGTTATACAGATATTTTATTTTTAATTTACATAATGCTCGTAACTTTGTAAAGTCGGAGGTGCGTTCCAGGACTTGAGGAATGGGAGACTATAATAGAAAACATTGGGCTGTCATCGCTTTAGTCTACTAATACAATTAGAATATTTGATAAGAACTATTTGCTTACCGTAGAATATTAAAAACATGCAGTATTCTTACGGGTCCTTCAGGGTCCCACCAGACTGCGGCAAACTTCATCAAATGTTTCTGGTCATCTATATCTATAGAACCAGTTTTAAAATTCCTATTGTGATAGCATGTAGTATTCGCCGACGAAAGAAGCGTCGATTTGGATGCAAATGAATATTTTATACTGAAACATTATTTTTATTTCTTCAACAGCACGGGACTAGTAACGTAACTAAAGACTATTTAGTGTGTAAATATTATTATTTATACGGACTTAGGAACTGATATTGTTTTCCGATTGCATAAGAAGTTTAAAACGATGAATAATGGTTGTAAGCTTTTCTATCGCAAGCCTTAAGCTCTAACTTCGTGTCTCTGATCCACCAATTTGACTTAGGTTTAGATGTTTGTTTCAAATAAGTATCAATATACAATGTATTATAATAACCATGAATTGAAACTAAATATTGTAGTTCATTGTTGTTTTATCCAACTTTCAACAAAATACCAACATGAAACGGTAAAGCCCAAAAAACCAATTGCAAACACTTATTTATGTGTAGTGTTTGAAACTAATAAATAATTAATAAGTCATTAATTTTAGGTCGCTCGGGAATTTTTACGTTTAAAATGTTCATAAGATACATAGTTACATTCTATTGTACATTCATACACTACCTACTTACTTAAATTATTTAAAAGATGAACTAAAAAAAAACTTCTTCATCGCCAAAATAACATAATTTTTTTAAATAAAATATGATTATACTTACAGTTTTTGAATCAACACCGGTTGTTTTAAGCATAAAAATGCCATTGTTTTTTGACTTTTATTATCTTGTACTATTTTTAAGCGACTTGCTAGTTACAGAATATACTCGTAAATATGAAAACGTCGTTGCTAGATGGAAAACAGCACCGAGCTTGAGTAATTGTATTTAACAACTGATAAAAATAGACTCATACGCCTATTAAGTTAAGCAGTGGGTATCCAATCGTAATTAATATGTATAAGCTTCTACTTTTATATACATGTGTTTTATCCGTTGGTTTGTCTGTGTTTTTGTGTTGTGTGTTGCATGCTAGACTCAGTTATGACCAATAATTGCAATAAACGAATGCTTTAGGTCCTACTTATGTATTTGCGTCAAGTTAGAAAGTCAGACACTGCATTCTTATTTATCAATACATATTCAGGAAATCCATCTAGCTCCAGCAAATATTTGCGATACGTGTGTGAAGCCTCTTAAAAGTTTATCAAAATTTGAATGCGTTGTTTACAGGTAACACAGTTTATTCTTTGTGTTGGACTAGGAAAGTCTAGTAAATTACGGCTTCGCTCAGTCAATATAAATCTTTATATATTTATATGTCTTTAGTTATATGATACGTATTCTTGCAACTCGGGTCCGCAACTTACTCTTGCACGTTGTAAGAGGCACAGGAGGTCTCCGGGTATGGGTTCGGCTACAGTGGGAGTGGACACGCGCCGTATAGATTCTCCGGAGTCTTACAATAGCGCCAAGGAAGGCCATCGAGAGGGTTGTAGTGCTTATCCTTTTGAAGGTTCCCACCGTTACCAAACATGCGTACATCATGTGTATGTCTAGTTTAATAATAGTTTTCACTATACTATGTATAAAGAGCTAAAATTGGTTAAAAACGAATCGAATCCAAATTAGTTGCTTTATTGGCATTGGCTGGCTAAGCGACTTGATATGTATTCCCAAAATTATTTATTATCAGTAGTTTTAAAAAATCCGCAGATATTATCTAGAAGTAAGTGACAATAATATTTTTTAATGTAATTTTGAGAACCGTTAGTAGCCCGTCACACGGTTTATTTTAATATTAGGCACCCTTATCGTATAATTAAGATATTCAAATCAGCATGTTCACTGGCGTACGATCTAGAAATAATTGTAGTAAAATTTTTCCCGAATCCAATATCTATTACGATGAAGGATAATTGTTTTTGGTTTCTTTGTAAACGTTGTGGCGGCATACTCGTATTATTAGTTTATGGAAGTTCCTTTTTATTTTACCACTAAGTCCAATATAGATACAATGTATGATACTCATTATCATACAATAATGTTAATAAAATTAAATAATAACTTCTTACCTGACGCCATATCAATTATTTATAAGATAATGACACCTATTAGCTAACCGTAGGTAAAAGATTTATAACTGGCGCTATTCTATGTAATTAAACTAGTTTTTCCTCGCGGTCATACTGTTATTGCGTCCGTAAGGCCAACTATACTCTTATATGATTAAAACGTGTTTTTCTATGGAAGTTATATTTCTTTCCTCGTAAAAGGTTGCCTTTGTCAACTATCTCCATACCAAAAATCATAATATAATTTATATTTTTATTATGTATCCGTTGTTTCGTTTTGATGTGAATGGAGGACAAACCAAGAAGCCCACTTTCGTAATATTGGTATGGATTAATTTAATAGTTCTCAAACAACTTTTTTTATATATATATAAAAATCCCATGTCACGATGTTCGTTTGCGCTAATCTCGGAAACTACTGAACTGATTTTAATGAAACTTTTTAGGTATCTCTTAACTTAAAAGATAGGATAGTTTTTATCTAGATTAAAGATCTCATTTTTTTGCAAAGTCGATGTTTGCCATATAAAATGGCAACGCTTAGTCGGACAAACATTTTGCTATGGGATTTTTACATATATGTATATCAATTTAAGTAATTATAACATTATTTTAACTAAACCAGGGCAACACGTCGGGTGTGCTACTATATACTTATGTAGGTACATACTTACATGTATATAATTTTTTTTCCTTTTGTATTTCTCACGTTTCAATGAAATTTCTTGCCAGTTATGTGTGTGAATACGAAATTCTGTGAAAATCCGTAAAAATTGTGGCTCAATTTTTGTTTAAACCAGTTTACATATTTTCGTGTGAACGAAAAATTTTCCTGCCGAAAAAAGTAGGTATACCAATCTGACTCCAACGATTATGACATCGCTATGTCAAACGGCGTCAAAATCAGTCTATTAGTTTTTCAGTGATAAGGGATCATACAAACCGAAAATAAATAAAGATTCCACTTATAATTTTATGTAAATTAAGTAGATGGTTTACTAAAGCAATTTTTGGTGTTGCAATATTTAATTTAAAATTTATTAAGAGTTTGTACTATCAATTTGTTTTCCGAGATTATTAATTGGGAAATTTATCTTCTTATAATTCAACTTCTTATTAATACAACAATTATTACCGTCCTTCATAACTTTTTCATCTTTGAAATGGTCGAATAAATTTTGAATCAATGAAAAATCTTTATAGAAAAACTTCTGGAATTTATTTTCTAAACAACTGTTAGTGATCCCGCATCCTTCTGGTAGCCGAAGTAACGATCATCAAACAAC